>JAQHUG010000320.1:1635978-1678817 GCA_028555095.1 Dicrostonyx torquatus
AAATTCTCCTGTTCTCCTTGCACCAACTCTACTTCCTGTCTGCTTTTCCCACCTATACTTCCTGCCTGGCCAATCAGCCTTTATTTAAAACATGATTGACAGAATACAGAATTGTCCCCCACCAATAGAATCATCTGTGCATCATATGATGGTCAACAGAAAGGCTGGTAGTCACCCTCTAGATGCTTGGAGGGTGACTTAGTCTCATCCCCTTACGATCCCCAATTCTGATAACAAAAAGGCTTGTAGACATTGCCAGGTATGGGGCAAGATTAGGCAAAACAATATTAATTATGAGCCACTACCCCAAGGTAGTGAAGTATTCCCTAACAGGGACAGATATGAGTGGAGTAAAATGAGATCTCTCCTGTGGACACAGGGTATGAGCAATGTTGAGACATGGGGTATGTGAGAAAGGTTTTATTAATGGACAAAGTTTTCAGATCTTGACAAAAACAGATATGGATAGATGAAGTGTTCACAAGTGTAGATGAGTGCATATACAGATGTGAATGAATGCAGGGCTACTAGGATGTAGGAAACTCTCACTGTGCAGCCTGCCTGCTTTCTCTAAGTACCTAGGAAATTGAGAGGTTTTCCGCAAGTGGCAGAACCATCTGAAGTTGATTTTCCATGAATTGTTTCTCTTCTTCAGCATTGCCAGTGCTTTGGCTTAAGAGTAATTTCTGTGTTGTTATGAACACTGAGTTAAATTTAAGAAAATAATTTTGTGGATTACTAGTATGATAAAAATTGTAGGGCTTCATTACCTTGAAATTCACCTGTTTCTGATAAAACTAATCTAGGTTGATGAAAACACAATAAAATAGATCAGCAACAGGCCTATTAAATACTTACATGGCCTATTTCCTGGGCCGTTCAATAAAACCTGAATTATAACAAATTGTCAACAGCTTGGTAGTGAGTACATGCTTGGCCCGACTCATCTCCTGGGTTCTCATTTCCAAAGACAGGTTGCTGAAGGAGGTACCGGGGCCAGAAGTGCCCCAAAGATAACAGATTTAGCTATAAGCAAAGTAGCCCCTTCCACACTGATCATATTATATTAAAATGCTACTTTTGTGAAATTGACAGCTAGTGCAAACCTATGAGAATGTGTAGGGAACATGTATGTGATAGAGATTAGATAGCTTTGGCAGTCTGAGAGATGTTTCTTGTTCAGAGGGGTATGAGAGACAGAGAGACAGACAGAGAAACAGAGACACAGAGAGACAAAGACACAAAAAGACAGAGACACAGAGAGACACACAGACAGAAACAGAGACACAGAGGGACAGAGGAGAGATTGAGACAATTTTTTTTTTATTTTAGGTATCCATCCCAGGGTCATGTGCACAATGGCAAATGCTGTATGACTGATCTATTTTTGTTTCTCTAATACCCACAGACAGTAAATTATCATTCTATCTTATTAATCATATTGAATGAAGAGTTAAAAGTTCTATTATTTTGAGAATATATGTGTTAGAATGATAACAGAATAAAATTTCATTTCTTATAACCTAAAGTTAAATAGTAGAAGGAGGAAATAGAACAAGAAAGGGCATGAGGAGAAAGAGGCAAGAGAAGATAATGGGGGTGAATATGATCAAAATATGTTATGGGAATGTATGAAAATTCTATGCTACCCAATATTATGTATTATTAATATGTGCTTAAACTTACAAAATTGTTAAGATTTTTAGCACAATCCTTTATGCTTTGCACAGAAAGTATAAAAAGCCCAGCAAATAATACCCAAAATAGTAATAACATTGAAGGATCTATTGATTTGGATCAGTTAATTTAGTAGAATATATTTAGGGTGGGGCTCATAAAAACTCAAGCATTTGGATGTTGCCTATTGACTTCAACTGTAAATAAATTTGTTAATGCCCCCAAGACTGAGATTTTTTTGAGTTTTCTATTTTATCATTATTGTGTGGTCAATTTTGCTTAGCTTCTTGTAAGTTCAGTGTTGTTCATGCCTTCTGAGTGCAGTCCCCCTGAACAATCCCTGCTACATCTTCTGTTTAAACCTTCTGTCCCTTCTGGATGGGAGGTTCATCATTCTCACAGCAAAACACATCCACACATCCCCCACTATTGTCTCCGCAATGTTCTGTGTTTCCTCCTCCTCCTCAACATCTGCTTATTGAACATATCCTTAAATATCTAACTCTAGTCTCAGCTAGATATAACAAAGAACAACATCAGTGAGATCCCTCATATTAAGTATGTGCTCATCAGGGTCCAGGGCACCTTCCATGTGCATCTTCTGCTTGTGATGGGCTTATCACATAACTACTAGTATATATCGGTATCTATAGTTCTACACTATGCAGAAATGTAAATATATATTAATGTAAGTATGCACACAAATGTATTCTATGTGTACACATGTGTATATTATTATAATGTTGAATTTCTTTTATGTGGAAGAGAATATAATCTACCAGAACCTCTAGACTCAGTGCTCCAAATTTCTAGATGTAGATTTTGCTTCCTTTCACTTTCTATATAACAATGGAAAGTAATCTGACTGGCGTTTTAGACTAATTAAAAATGTTCACAAAATAGCCTTTTAAATGCCAAAAAATACCTATTAATCAAATATCTGCAGTATGTACAACTTGAGAGTATCTGTTATAAGGAAATGGTACCAACACAAACCACACGTTGCCCCTTTAAGGGGCAACTGTTTCTGTTCCTGTTTAGTGGGATTATGTTTTATGATTGTACTGTTTTGGGTGACTTGCTTTATCCCTGTAGCTGGATTTTCAGCAGAAAAAAGCACAAAAACAAGTCAATTTCAGAATAAGTTGGCAGGTGTAGCTTATAGAAAAGGCAAATATGCTAGGGAAGACCATTAAAGTATAAGTCAGTTCTTCATAGGTGACCTTGAAATTAGGTTATGAAAGTAATGGATTTCAACAGAAGCTTTTATGACTGATATTGCTCAGCCTAGATATCCTAATATATTTTAAATGCATTTTAACACAACCCTTACTATTGGTGTAAAGCCTTTTTTTTCCTTCCTGAAAGGTCAAAATGATGGTGATGTGAAGTAAATGTGTTACTTGAAGGTAGCTTTAGTATTTGTGATGGTGAGAAGTCAGAAATATAGAAGTGAAAAGAAAATTCAACCACTTGATAATCCTTAAGGGGGCAACGTGTGGTTTGTGTTGGTACCATTTCATTATAACAGATACTCTCAAGTTGTACATACAGCAGATATTTGATTGATAGGTGTTTTTTTGGCATTTAAAAGGATATTTTGTGAACATATGTACACAAGAATGCATACATTAGAGCACATTGAAGTAAGTCAGAGGTCTACTTGCAGGAGTTGATTCTTTCTTTCCAGCATGTGCGTACTGGGGTATAACAGTTTCTGTTAGCCTGACACAAATCTACACACACTTGGGAAGATGTAATGTCAATTGAGGAATTGCTTCCATCACTTTGGCCTGTGGGCATATTTGTTGATTGATGTAAAAGGGTTCAACCCATGGTACTATTCTTGGGCAGGTGAGCGAGCAAGGAGTATATAAAAAAGCTAGCTGAGCAAGCTAGGAGAAGCAAGTCAGTAAGAGATAGTCTTTCATGGTTTCAACTTGAATTGTTGCCTTGGCTTACCTTGATGATGAACTGTAAAACGGAAGGTTAAAAAAAATTCCTTTGTCCTTAAGTTGCTTTTGGTCATAGTGTTCATCATTGTAAGAAGAAATTAGACTAGAGTATAGGACTGAGTTGTCCAGTTTGGTGGCTATGACTTACTAAGCCATCTCACTGGTCTGTCGTTTTTTAATCTGAAAATTCATATTTATTACATTATCTTAAAGATAAATATTGGATTAATTTTGTATACATACTTAATTAATTTTATATGTTTGTGTGTTTGTTTGGGTGTATGTATATGAGCTGTGTATATGTAGAAACTTTCAGAGGCCAGAAGTATCAGATCCCCTGGATCTGATATTATGAGGCACCTTTTGGGTGCAGTGAACTGATTCTGTATCCCCTGAAAGAATAATAAATGCTTTTAACTATTTTGCCATATCTCTCTAGTCTTGGAATGTGGGATCTCTAATGCGGAGAGGAAACTTATTTTTGGTACCACTGGCTCCTAGCATTCCATTCTCCCTTTCAGGCCAGAAGGCTGAAAATAGGTGACTTCTGTGTTTAGAAAGAAAATCTATACTCTAGGTGAGAAACTCTGTAATTGTGAAGCCAAGAGCTTTCATAGTGGTCTGTTTACAGACGCCCCCTTCTCTCCTTAGAAAGGGGTAAAATCTTTGACTTTCAGTTCAACAAATTCCCTCCAGGTAAGAAGATTATTAAGACTCTTCCTGGTAGAATTCTTTAGCTTAGCATTCAACATCCCCTTTGTAGTATTTTTAAATGTGTATCTCTTGGGAAAATAGAGTCCTATACCTCTGTCCAGGTTATAGAGGTATCTGGTGAGAATGCTGTCAAGTTATTCTTTGAGCCAGGTTACAGATAATTTTGCCTAGAAATACCTAACTGCCAAAACATGCAAATATTTCTCTCTGTACTGGTTTGGTCATTAACTCTAAGTTCTTCTATGATTCATAAACAACTAGCACAGAGGTAGAAGAGCTACCCAAGAAAACATAACGTAAGAAGGAAAAGTACAATACACAAATATACCTCATAACAAGGTCCTGGAAATGGGCATGGAGATAGGTTAATGTGGATCAGGAAGACACATACAGTTGTACATTCCTGTGCTATTCATTCAGAGCTGACTGTGAGCCCTTTACTGGTACTTAGGAACTAAAGAAACACAAAAAGACAAGGTGTTAATCTCTAGATCTGCATGAACCATAGTGTAGACTCAGAGCCCTGGAGTTGGTGGTCATGCTGTTTTCCCCACTTCAAAGGGACCCATGATCAAGGTCGTTGGTGGCAGCCATGGAGTAGGAAAGAGGCCTGAGAATGTTGTCAAACACAGGATTTGGTAGCCAGGATGCATTTATTTCATATACTGAGACAGTGGTATTTCACAGCACCCACACTCCCTTAAGAGGGAAATCACTACCACAGTAACAGGTATTTGGGAGAGAGAGAAAGGAAATCATGTCGCGAGCTACTCATTGGGAGTCACTGTGTTGCTGGAGACCTTGCGAAATAGTTTTGATTAGGAAAGCAGGAAAGCTGGAAATGTACCTGCAGGGCTTGAGATAGTGAATGTGCAGAGGAGCCAGGGAAATGATATTTGTTATGCTCAAATAACATGCTTGTCTGGTTTCCCTTTCTGTTTCACTTCCTTTTTTACATTGCTGTTGTTCTCCTTGCCTGTGAAGTTCTAACCCGCTAACCACGTCATCCAATTCTACTTCTGCTTGTCCCTACATTGATAACTAATATCAGTCATTTATTTGGCTCTTTTATAATGCCTGGCAGCTCCATTTACCCATTTGTTTATCTCTATCATAAAGTATATACTTGATTTTCCTGTTTTCTCTCTGTCCTCTGCACATCTTTCTACCTGTGTACATGTATTGATTTTAATCAAATTTTAACCCCTTGAGATCTAAATCCATCTGTTCATTTCCTATAGGTTTGATGGGAGCTGAATCTCAAAATTGTTTATTGATATAAATGAAAACCATAGTAATGTGATGCTTCCTATGAGAAATTTCATCTTTTCTTTTAAAATTAGGTATTTAATGATCAAAATCAGAATCTTTAAAATCATGTGTAAGAAATTCTCAGCAAGTGTTTCATTGCATCTTAATGCAATCTAAGTATTTAAACTTCACAGATGCCAAATTAAACTGTGTTTATCAAGCTAGGCTTTGACAAACACTGTAAGCTAAATAAGGCTTCACATTCAACCCTTTATTCCTTCCTCAAGGTTCAGAATTAAATGTGCCATCCTTCCTCCTGGAGTTATAAACCATTTGTGATTATTTTTGAAATGCTTATTTTAAACTATACGAAAACCTTCCAAGCAAGCAGTTTCTTTCCTTGGGGAAAGGAATTTGTGTCTAGACAAGAGCAGATGGATGTGCCCCGATTCTCTCAGGGTAGTCATCGTGAATGGAATTTAGAATTACTTTTTTTGTGTGTGGTTTCCTTCTTCTAGGCAGTCCTTTTTCATCTTTTATCAAACAATCCAGCTCATGGGTTATGTATGGCCTTCTGGAACTCGGATTTAGTTTTGATGTTTGAAATGTACATTATAATTTTCTAAACATGAATGTATGAAAATGGCAGCCTTTAGGAACTCCCACTGAGAGAACAGATGACAGACATTGATGAAAGAAAGCCCAAGGAAGACTGGACGGAAGTAAGACTGATTTGACTGGTGATCGTGGTTATCTGGAGTGGTAGAACTAGTTGATGAATATTCATGAGGGCATGAGGAATAAAACTCAACTGGGTCACTTTGACCCTGTTCCTGAAATCTGATATTAGGAGTCTTCCAGTGTGACAGAAGGAGAGAGAGAGAGAGAGAGAGAGAGAGAGAGAGAGAGAGAGAGGCCATCCCATAGTTTCATGGTCACCCCAAGACCGTCATTAGTGTTAACAGAGGAAGTTTGTTGTTTTTTATTTATGACTTTAAGTATTTATTTATTTTTCATTTTGAGAAAATTCTCACTGTGTAGCCTTGGCCGGCCTGGAACACTTCTATACAGATAAGGCTGGCTTTGAACTCTGAGATTCACCTACCTTTTCCTTGGAAGTGCTAGGATTAAAGGTGTATGCCATACCTAGCAGGGAAGTACTCAGTTTAGGCAAAGCACTTCAGTTGTATTTCTGCATTGCCTCTACCACATTTAAAAAACATTTTAAAATATTCAAAAATTAAATTCCAGAAGTTACAACATAGTATGTATTTGAAACACTATAAATTGGAGATAGGAGAGAAATAGTTTTATTACAGTCTCAGATTTATTGGGGAGGTTTTCTTAGAAACATTATTTCATTTGAAGAGAAGAAACTGAGTCCCTTTTGATGTTTTGTAAGCCATCATCTTTTTTTTCAAATGTAAATACTGAAACATTCTTTCTCTCATGGTTCTAATAAGTTCAGGACCAAACTTAATATTTTATATGATCCTTGGAAATCAAGATAAGAAGAATAGCCAATAGGGAAAGGTTGTGTGAAGCTGGAGGTAGATTTATGGGAAAATTCCTTATTAAAAGTGGGTGTCCACAGAATGACACTTGCTTGAGAGAAGAGAGAGGAACATAAGTGAGGCAGCTTACTTGGCAAGATAAATTATGTGACCTCCCAATTTTCAAATTCTTCATTCACTGCTGTGCTCTTTACAGTTCATGTCATTATCATTCACCAAGACAGGTTTTTTTCGTGGTAAATCCTTGCAGATTGACCCTCAGGTCCTACACAGTGGTTGCTTAGTGTATAAGCCTTCATTCAGCAAAATCAAAAGGCAGGTGGTTGAGTAGACAGATTCAGGATTATAGTGAAAAGACAACTCTGAAAACTATTCACTGTGAATCTTTTCTGTGCCAAGTTCATGGAAACCACCTCACATACATCCTAGCTTTGACTAGTGTCTCGATGGCTGATCTATAGCCATTAGTTTTGACATTATTTTTCAAGCTAGTCTTAAACTTCTAGACTCAACTGATCCTTCTGCTTCAGTCTCCCAAATAGCTTAGACTGTAGGTGTGTCCCCACCATGTTCTTGTCTTCCGTTGAACATATTTTTAAACTTGACACAAACTCAGAAAGGTAGATATCATTATCCAAGTTGTTAAAAAAGATTTATTTTATTTTTATATGTGGTCTGTGGGTGTGTGCGCCCATGCGTATGTGTGTGTGTGTGTGTATTCCACATGTGTGCATATGTCCACAGAGGCAAGAAGAGGGCATCAGATACCCTGGAGTTGGAGTTACAGGTGATTGTGAGCTGACATGGGTGCTGGAAATAGGAAGTCCTCAACTGCTGAGAACCATTTATTATTCCAGCACCAATGGAAATCCAGGTTTGTTCAGAATCAAATATCAGTTTTAATTAGGAAAAACTGCCTGGAATAGATAAATATATTCCTGCATTTAGATTAAGTATAGCTGCCAAATATATTCCTGAATTTAGATTAAGTGTAGCTGCCACAATTAATCAAAATTGTGGTGTGCCCTGTTTATTGCTATTTACTAATAGTTTTCCTCTGGGCAAAGCATATGATATTGGGTAGCTATTTATATGTAATGTATTATCCCAAAGTTATCAACTTTCTGCACTAATAATGCTATGATAGTATCTTGAAACTAGAATTTGCAGTAGCTTTGTTTGGGGACAACCCTCCAGAATCTCTCCTGAGCCTGAAGTCAAGGTGTTGCCATTCCTGCATCAGTTTATGGACTGGCAATTACAAGAGACATGCATAAGGCATGGGAAGACCCTAATTTGTTTCCCTTGGGTCACCACTCCTTTGCACCTGTTAAGCACTCTGAGTACTTCGCCATTGTAGACTGTTCTTTACTGGCTCATGTCTTAGGATTTCTTTTTTGTGATAAATCTTCATGATCAAAAGCAATTTGAGAGTAAAGGATTTACTTTATCTTACACTTCCACATCACAGTCTATCATAGAAGGAAGTCTGGTCAGGAATATGGAGTCAGAAACTGAAGTGGAAGCCATGAAAAACAATACTTACTGACTTGCTCCTATTGGTTTGCACAGTCTATTTTCTAATACTACCAAGGACTTCCTGCCCAAGATGATTCTACTCTGAATGGGTCGGGCCCTCGTCTATCAATTAGCAATCAAGAAAATGCCCTACAGCCTTGCCTATAGACAATCTGATGAGGACATTTTCTCAATTGAGGTTCCTCTTCCAGATAACTCTATTTTGTATCAGTTGACAAAAATCAACACAGTCAGGATAGCTCACCAGACAACAGCTGTCTTTAGGGTAATAGCTCTAATGGGCAAGAAAGAGGAGTAAGACAGAAATTCATTTCTTTGCTTACCTTTGTTTCAGAAGTTCTGTCTGAGCTCCTTTGTTGTATTCTGCTGGTTAATGTGGTGTTAGTGGTTCTAGCCCATATTCCCAGTATGAGACAGAAAGACATTACATTAAGAGGGGATGTTGGGAACTGGGCCATTTTAAGTCTTGCTTCACCACATATACATATTGGTAAAGTCATTTGGGTGAGGGACACATTGACGAGTAACATGATTGAGATATGATAGGATGTATGGAAAAAATCCAATAACATGGATTATATAGCACCATATTTAGTTTCAGGCACAAGGGCCCTATTTGTGTAATGATTTCCAGAAGAAAAAAGATACATGAACTCAGAACAGAGCCAGGTGGTTTGTGGTCAGAAGGAAATGAATTTAACTAAGCTATATAGTAAAGTAAGGAAAGGTTAAGATTGACTTAAGGTGATTGTGAATGAGGTCTTCAGTAGAAGAAGACAGGCAGACTGTTTGCAGAAATAAAACTTGCATGCAATGAAAAAGTTATAATGTATATGTTAAAGAGAGAAAAAGCTGAATATTATGTTAAAAATCAATTATCTTTGGTGTAGAGTTTAATGCTATACTGAATCATAGGAGAGTCTACATAGCCGACTATCATAAACTCATAACTGATTAGAGTGTGCAAAATGATACCTAGTAGTCAAAGGTGTAAAACCTGGAAGAACTTAGAGTCTTGAAGCATTTTGGCACCCAAGGAGTCCATCTACCCTTACAGGGGAGGGACATCTATATTCAGTGCAGCTCATGGATCCATAAGTACTAGTAGAAATGAAACAGTATTCACAAAGAAGGCTTATAGTCATTTTGACTGATTGTAATCAGTGATAGGTGGAACTCCAGTGACAACATTCCTAAAGAATCCTAAACTCATGATTTTAAAAATTATCTTTGTAGGTTGAGGTTGAAGCTTCCATTGAAATCCCTCTAGTGATACAGGGTTGTGAAGATCCTTACTAAACAGACTAATGTCAATGAGTAACCAGCTTTCAGGAGTTTTTGATTACTTTTGACTGGAGCTGAGGATATTTATCGACAGGCCACAGCTTTGGTTTGGGTTCATACTTCTGCACAGGTGATGACTCTGAACTTCAGATTCAAATCATCTCCTCACCACATGCTTCACAGATATGTAGAACCAGTCACACTTTCCTTCAGGAAAAGTTATACGTTTAGTGTTTTTAGCTCTCCTAGCATATAATTGTGGACAACTGAATTTTCCCCTTACAATATCTAATAGAAACTATTTTGGAGAATGGATACTTTATCTCTCTGCATGCTATCAAACAGTTCTATGTTGGAAGGAATACTGAATGACTCTGAGGAGTCTCTTCAGATTAATTCTTTGCAATCTCATTTACTCTAGTAATGCCTAATGTGTTAGCTTTTTCCAAGTATGAAGATGGTTAGTATCTGTGGTCAGGGATTATATTATGCTATGCAGTGGAAAGAACCACAATTACATTCTGGTTCTGATTCATTGTTTTCTAGGTTCACCCAAATGCTGTTTTTTTCCCTTGGTTTCACATTAACATTTAGCAAGCTGGATGTTTTTCTAGAGTGTTTTTGTCCACTTTCTCTATATCTTATACTAAAATTTGGCTAATAAAAGCACTCTCAGTGTGTGGCCTGACACCACCACCATCATAGATGACTTTTCTATAAAGAGATTTGCCTGTTTGGTTTTAGTGAATTAATCAAAGGCAGAATTTGGATTGTTTTTCCTTGTCATTGATGAACCTTCTCCCAAAAAAGATTAATTATAAAGGGACTACAAGCTCAGCTTTCTGAAAGGGTCTCACACCCAACCAGGACAACCACTACTAAATTCTCTAATGGCCCTGAAAATATTTGATGAGATTCTAAATCAATACAGCATAATGAGCATCACAAATGAATGGGAAACATGAGACTCCTTGTTTTGTCTTGGAGATATTCAAGGACAAATGAGTTCTTTCCTCTGGCTCTTGCTTATGGTACTCTTTCTTTTATTCCTGATTGAGTAGGTTCTCCAGTACTCAAAAGTATGACGGAGCTTAAGATGAAAATGAATGTGGTGAGGATTCAGGCAAACTAATGGACATATAGAAACACTAGGGACCAATCTCTTTTCAGTGTACAAACTGGAGATGGAAAGTTGAGAAGGCATTTACCTAACCATGGAGAAGCAAGAGTATGTATTTCCATTTGAGAGAATAAATTCTCATGGCCAGATCATCAGCATGACTCCCCCGACCCCTGTCATCATGTCCTGTTTGGCAACAGATATAACTCAATTGAATTACAACATTTGAATTTGTTTAGGGCTAGGCCATGTGACTAAATGAGAAAAGGAAGTCAATAGTATTCAGACATCAGATGCTTAGCTACATTAGCATTATTGGGATCACCAGAAACTCTAAGGCTGGAGCATAGATGTGCTTACTTTCTCAGAAACACTGGGCCATCTGGCTGTGGTTTCTTCTCCCTAGCATCCAGTTAACCTTGTTCTTTTCCCTCATGGCTGTCGGCAGTCTCATTTGCACTGTAACACAGCTTGCCATTCCTGTAAACGGAATCACCCTGTGCTCTGAATCTTCACCTCTTGAGCTTCTTGGGGAAATTCATTTCCAAATCCTCACCCACAGTTTAGATCTCAATCGGCACTCGAATAGTATGACCTTGATTTTTATATGCAATATTAACTTCAATTTCATTCCTCTTAGAAGGTCATCATTTTCCAGCTCAGTATGCAACGTGCATGCAAAAGTATAGTTACAATGTAAGTTCGCTTCTAACTTTGATCACCCTTTCAGGGCATAAACTATTAAGAACAGTTCAGGATGCTGATAAATAATTGCAAAGTGGTGCAAAAACACCTATATTTTGGGTACAATTCAGAAAGAAAAAAGCTTCTAATTATATAAACCTACATCAGCAACTCCGTTGATATATGAAGTGAGAATCACAAAGGCAGTGTTAAGCCTTGTCCTAATTAGGAAGAAGTGAGGCCAGTATCTGATTTTTTTCTCCCTATCTCAATATTCTGGGGAAAGGAAATATTTTAGACATTATCAGGATGTTGGAAGAATTCACAGTGAAACTGAGAACTTCAGATCCAACCATCATGGGTCTTGTGCTGTAACTATTTTGTTATATATAATTTTACTATGTTAAAATTAACACTTTCCTTTTTGTTTAAACAGAAAATGGGAGGTGATGTAGGAATCCCCTCTGTATACTGTGAATACTATTGGTTAATAAAAAAAATTGCTTTGAGCCTATAGCAGAGCAGGGCAGAACAGAACTAGGCGGGCGTGAGGGGAAGGATGCTAAACTGAATACTGGGAGAAAGGGCAGAGCCAGGGAGAAGCCACATAGTCCTGCCAGAGACAGATGCTGGAACTTTACCCGGTAAGCCATAGCCTCAATACACAGATTAATGGAGATGGGCTAGTTTAAGATGTAAGAGTTAGCCAGAAATATGCTTAAGCTATCGGTCAAGCAGTGATTTAATTAATACAGTTTCTGTGTGGTTATTTCAGGGCTGAGCAGCCAGGAACAAACAAGCAGCCTCCTGCAACAGTCTTGTTCCATTAAAGCTTTGCCTTCCTGACTTAGGACTATATGTAAAGCAAAAGTAACACAAACCAGGAGGGAGTAGCAGTAGAAAGAGCTGAGCTGTGTTGAGAAATACATAGCACCTGGCCTGGCCCTGAGGGAATAAACCTAGAACTGGAGCACAAAGGAAGCAGGATTCTACCTGCTAAGTCTCACAGAAGGATCTCTTATCAAGCAGAACAGCCTTCTAAAGAGTGTCCCTCATTTAAAGTAGTGCCTTTATAATGCTACTTCATATGGATGTTTCCAGAGAACACCATCCAGTGTTAGATAGCCAGTTTAAGAGCTCTTCCCTAGGGAAAACGATTTCTCCCACTCTCAAAATTTCTTAGTTGCCTATACTTCTTTGTGTAGGATTGAGGACTTGAATTTTTTCCCCTGTACACTTTTACATGTCTGTTGTTCTGCTCAATCCAAGTTTAGGCATCATGAGCTGCTTTACAAGTTTAGTAAGACTTTATGAATATAGACTCTGATGTTTTATGGTTTCACTTATGTATTTAGGAATAGATGTGTGTGTGTGTGTATGTGTGTGTGTGTGTGTGTGTGTGTGTCTATGCTTAACCATTAATGAAACAATAAAAAAGAGGTCCTGAATTTGTAAGAGAGCAGAGGTGGGTATATGGAAGGGTGTTGAGTGAGGAAAGGGTAGTGAGAAATAATAAAATCTCAAAATATAAAAGAAATAATTTATACAAAGTAGTTCTTTCATATTATCTTTTTCTCTGTCTTCCTTGGGTCTGAAGTCTTACCATCACTTCATTTTCTTGCTTACATTATTTCTTAATGATAACTTTGCACAAACAAAAAAGGGACATTTTTCTTGCTCCTATAAAACTTAGGGAAAGTATTTATGAAGACAGCGATGTATTCATGGAAGTTGGGGTTTAAGTGCTAGGCAGTAACTAACTTAACCATCTAGCTACTATTAACATAGAAAGATGCACGATGGTTTTTTCACAATTTCTCAGTGACTTCCTACTTTAATACAATTGATCAGACTACTTTACATTGTGTTGTGGTTCATAAAACAGAATTCAACATTTTTTTAGAGCCTTATTCTATAAAGAAGTATATGACTTAGAAAATAACTTAGTTTTTTATATATTTTTTATTTTTAAAACAATTTTTATTATGCATAACAATCACAGTTAACTTTTAACTCCTTTAAAAATATTTGAAATATAAAAAGATCCAAAAATTCAAGAACAAAGGTTAATATACCAGATACAATCTCCTCCCGCTTTAAGGGAAACACTGTATATAGTGTATAACACACAGAAATACATGCATGCTTAAATGATGTGCTCTACACCTATGTGCATGTTTCTGTTATCTCACAAGTGATTATCTTGTTTCAGATTGCTTTGCCCACACAAACTTTAACTTCAGGATTTTAATGCATCAGTTGTCTCTTAGTTTGCACGTCTGGGTCTGTTTGTGCAACACAGATCCAGTACCCATCGACAAGGT
Organism: Dicrostonyx torquatus; assembly: GCA_028555095.1. NCBI lineage: Eukaryota > Metazoa > Chordata > Mammalia > Rodentia > Cricetidae > Dicrostonyx > Dicrostonyx torquatus. The sequence continues at coordinate 1,650,041 of JAQHUG010000320.1, forward strand.
CCTCACAGTTGTTCTTCTTCGTATCAGGATAAGTCTGGTTGTGTATATCAGAATAAGTCTGAGGCATGGTCTGCTAAAAAGAGCCTGTAAGAGCAATTCTTTTCAATTTCAGTTATTGTATAAGTTGTTCTTCTCAACTCTTGACCTAGAAGGACAGACACAAACATAAAGATCCAAAGAGATTTCTTGTGACTCCAAGGTGAAGACTGATCAGCTTGCCTAGTCATCATCTCTATAGAAGTTGATATTTGACTATACCCTAGATTGGAAGTGAAGAGTCATTTCCCGAATTTCATGGTAGTGGTGGCCAAAAAGATGCATTGCTATTTTCAGTCCCAACTGCAGTAGATGGGTTTCCCCCGGCCACATTTTCATAGAATGATCATGCTTCAAATTCCTTGTTGATTCTTATGTATAAATTGATATTTTATTGCTGTTTTTCAGTTGATGATGTCAAACATATGACTGTGTATTTATCAGTAATATGGAATTATTTTCTGTGAATTTGCTCCTCAGTTTTCATGTCAATTTGTAGAATGTTTTCAATTTACATGTAACAGCTCTGATTCTTTATTTCAGATATATAAGAGAGTAATGGACTTTTAAAATTACATATTTTTTATTGTGTGTATGTCTGCGTATGCAAATGCTACTACAACATGTATGTGGAGGTTATGGGCTAGCTTGCAAGAGTAGCTTCTCTCCTTCCACCATGTAGGTACTGGGAATTAAACTCAGGGCTTGTCAAGCCTGGCAGGAGATGCCTTTTCTAACTAATCAATCTTACCATCCTGAAAATGAGGGAAATTTTATATATCTAAGTACTACTGATAGCTGCATATAAATCTGTAAAGTCATCTAAAGCCACAAACATGCCAGTTTAAAAATCAAATAAAGTGGAATTAGTATAACTCAGAACTTTCTGCCAAAGAAAAATAGTTATGATTTTATTTAAGTAAAACACTCATTTTTAAATGTCAAATTCATACAAAATATTCTCTTACTCAAAGAGGTCAATTCCAATGATCTTCATTTTTCAGTCCCATAAAAAGTTTATTCTCAACACAAAGGGATAACTGAAAGAACCCAGGTTTCTTTTATGGGTTTTAAAAATAAAAATTTTTACAATTTTGTGTTGAGTTGATATGGGATAGTTACACATCTTTATGGAGAATGGAGTGATGTTTTGATACATATATGCATTTTATTGACCAAAAGTGTGTAATTATAATTACTTCAGATTCAATTCGGTCATGGCAAAACAACTAAATCACCCCAGAATTCTTTCCACGCAGATGCAGCTCAATGGTGATACGGAAAGTAATCCTCATTATTCACATGGGAAAGGACAATTGTCCAGTTCAAACCTTGGTTTCCATAGTTATTGTTGCAAGAATGTTTATGCCTCCCTCGACCTCTCCCTTCCTTCCCCCAAAATCATTTGACTTTTTCTAGTATGAGTGAATGTTTCTAAGAATTATGTAGTTTGGGTAGTCTGACCCTAAAGAGTAAATGAGCAGAATTTCTCACACCAGGGTTTAAAATGAATGTCACAATATCCAAGAGGGTTAAAATGAGAATAAAGATGAACCAGGCATGAAAACGTGGAATGGATGCAGACAAATTGTTTCTGCTTTATTGTCCTTATAAATAAAGTGAGTTGTGCTTTTGGCTTCCATCTGCAACAGGAGTGGTTTGCTGTGAGATAACAGCTTAGAAAATTGTATTATGATATTCAAGAGTCAAAAAAATTAGCAAAATTTTATTTTCCAGAATCTGTAGAAATATTCCAGATATCCTAGTGAGCTTACTTTCTGCTGGTGTGTGTGTGTATGCAAATTTGTTCTCGTGAGAAAATGGCATCAGCTTTTTAGGAACTTAAACATACATCTTTTCTCATACCAGGGTGATACTGATAATATAGGCAACCTATGGATCTTCTTTTCTACTTACAGGTCTTTCTGCCAAATTAATCCTATTTTCCTTTGTTCAAAATGGTCAATAACATCCCTCCTTCCACATGCTTTTTATTTCTTAATTCCTGTATTTCCATCCAAATGCTTACTATACACTTTCGGTTTATAACTTCTGGTATTAATTAGTTGTTTATTGATATTTTCTAAGGTCATGTTAAGACTGATAGCTTTTTGTGTATTATAATACTGAATGCAACTATTATATAGACAAAAAATCGTTTCAGAATATTAAGAAAATTTGGGCAAATTTTCATGAGTGGGAACTAATAAAATTGAAACTCAATCCAAGTTACCATAAATGTGAAATTTATATCCATCTCCTATCATGTACCATCCTGCATGGCTGTCATAAGTTTCTTTTATCACCTTGCAAGAAGTAGTAGCTTGCTTCCTTTTGTTAAGGTAAGTGACACAAGATAACTAAATCAGACCTTTTCAAAACTGGCCCAAAAGGCCTACAATTAACTTTGTCTAGGAACCGGAATGATGGACAGCAAAAGAAAAGTTTTCTCATTTGCTGTCATTTCTTTTGCTCATCCAGTGATGCCACGCTTTGCTGAACAAGTTGAGGTTGCCATCGAAGCCCTTAGTGCCAACGTCCCTCAACCATTCGAGGAGAACGAGTTTATCGATGCCTCACGCCTGGTGTACGATGGTGTTCGGGACATCAGAAAGGCTGTGCTGATGATCAGGGTATGTGAAGCTTTTAGAGAGTCCCCAGGAAGTTCAATGGTTTCCTTTTTTTAATTATTCAATGTAATCTGCAAAAATGTTTGATTTCTAGCATATTCTTTTCTTGTGGGCTTTTTGCATATAAATGGATGAGTGAGTCCCAACCAGCTCAGTTCACTACTGAATGTTCTGATATATTCTAGTTCCTTCTGGCATGCATTTTTTTCTGTAAGTTTCATATAATTTGGTAGAATCCCTGCTGCTTTCCATTTGTGCCTCTTGCAGACACCATCTTCACACCTGGATCACTCGAGACACATGAGTTGGTAAGGAGTGAAATATTTTTACCTTAGTAGTGTGAATATAGAAGCAACAAAATTAGAGTTTATTATGCATAAAGCAGGATAGTATTGTATGAAAGCTCCTCCCATCACCTACCTCATTTGTTTTCTTTCCCCATGTTTTTTATGTCAAGCATGTGTGAGTTTTTTACCATTATTGTCTAAGTAATAAACCATACAGCAAACCTAGAAGGTTTTAGAACCTAGAAGCCTTTAGAGTTGGCTTTAAACTTAAGCTGTATCATTTGTAACTTGTTCTATCCACCCAAAGTATGAGTTAATCTATCTCTAAGACCCCTACTTACTCCATATAATTTAGCTGCTGTATAATATTTCACTGTAAGTTTTATGTTAGTTTTTTGTTACTTTTAACCTTACCAACCACTTAATAAAATATTGTTCAAGGAATATCGTTAGTGATGGAGCTCTTCCTTCCTTCAAATAAACTACATACATAGAAAGATAATTGAGAAGAAATATATATCAATTAAAATTTGAGAGATGAGCTTCTCAAGGGCATATTGACCAATATAATCATGAGAACCAATTTTTATATTATTTTTAAATTTTGAAAGCTATACTAAAGAGTAAAACATAGCAAAAGAGGGGCTGGACAGTAGCCTCCATGGACCAGAGTACTTACTGTGCTCATAGAGGACATGAGTTCAGTTCTCAGACCTCTAATGCCTGCTAATTGTGGTTTCACATGATGAGATTCCCTCTTAAGGCAGTACACACAAGTGGTACATGCAGTTGAACAGGCACATGTCTATACTCATAACTAAAAACACTAATTTTTACTTATTTTATTTATAGTAGAAGTGTCAAATGAAATTAATTCTAACATTTTCCTTAGCAAAATGTATCCCTGATATTACTATTTCAGCATGCTGTACTGGTCTCGTTTAAAGCACACAATAGTTTTACAGAGCAAGTGGCTGACTTAGCCAGACTCCTTAATCACAAACTCCAGAACTGTTTCTGGAAATGACTGATAAAATCAACTTTATAAGACTATAACATTCAATAAAATTCCATCAGGCCATATTAATTATACTTAAATACATAGAGTTCAAGTTTGGATTTAGGGGACTTGAATTTCTTGTGCATTTAATTTACCCGTTCTATAACTATGACACTCTGTCCATCTTTCAAGACTTGGCTAGCCATATTTCCTTTTATGACTATTACTTTCTTTAGGCTATGTATTTTCAGAAAACATGGCTGTCTTTTTCTGCTTTCATTGGATTCTATTGTTTGACATATATTGAAAGAGACAAAGACAGACAAAAGAAGGGAATAAGAGAGGGAGGGAAAGGGAAGGAGAGAGAGATGGTGAGAGTATCTGTGCCCAAACTCAGGAGACTGAAAGATGATGGAGAAAAACAAGAAAAGAGAATTTGAGTAGGGAGGGAAAGAATAGTGAGCTTTTAAAGACATTTTCCCATTCTGTGTTAACTTGTGAAATAAGGTAACATTCTGTAAGAGTTATGTTTGTCAAGTGTTCTGCACTAAACCCTACTATAATCCTCATGAGACATTCCCTCTTTAGCCATTTTTTTCTGCTTTGTTAGCCTTCACATTTTTTGTGACAACCATTTATCTGAGAGGCTGAGGAGGTTTATAGCCATCATTCATTTTTTTCATTCATGAGCCATAAAAAATTCGCAGTTTTAGATAAAATACCATATCGTCATCACAGGGAGTGTCATTTCTCCCATCTCAACATTTTGAAAAAAATTGCTTAAATTTTAGGAAACGAGAAATGTACAATGGATATAAATTGTTATTTTTAAAGACCTTATCCAGTCAGTACACAAATGGCTTCCTTTGTATTTAATAAATGTCATAATTTCATTTTTAATATAATTGTTAAGTCTATAGTACTTAGAAAATTCTTTTGTACAAGGTTAGAAAAGAATGATCGGGGGGTGGGGTTGGTGCTTTTCCTTACAGCTGACATGACTGTGTTACCTCCTCCCAAACTGAAGATTGTACTTCACAAAAGAAACACATCTCTTTAAAGTCATTTAAAAGAGTGATAACTGCAGATAAGTTTGTGTTCTCTAGGTTCCAATCTCACTTTCCAAGACTACTTACCTGCCGTGGAACAGGTCTTACCGCTTAATTCATGAGGCAATTTTTTATTTAAGTTTTAACCAAATCTATCCTCTGTGATGAGCAGACATGTAGAAATTTTCTCATTATCTTCACAAGGCATTAGAAAAATAAATATGCAAACAGGGTGACCATTACACATCCATCTCCTCATCCACAGCAGGTATGTTTAAGCATTCTCTCTGAATAATTAGTTCATCATTACTGAGCCAGTGCTTTGGGGTGAAATACAAGGTAAGGGGTATATTTTTGTGAGTCTCTGATCATATTTTCCCTAAATGATCAATATGTGCCCCCTTTCCATATATGTTTTTGTCTAAAGACATTGTGCTTCACGTATATTATTGAGACTCAAACTCGTAGACACCAACACAGACTCATACTGGAACACAGCTTATCTGATGTGGGTGTTTTCTCAGACTACATGATTTAGGAATATTAAATTCATCACTACCTGTAACATGAGGGGCCTGCTCATTGGGGTTTCTGTCCCACCCAGTACCCCACAGTCGGCAAGCCCCAAAGAAAATCACACAGAGAGTCTACATTAAGTTATACACTGATTGGCCCATTAGCTCAGTCTTCCTACCAGCTCCCATAACTTATATTAACCTATTGTCAGCCACATGGCCAGTACCTTTTCTCAGCTGGGCTGTTACATGTTGCCTCCTTGGAGATCTGTGCAGGAATGCCAAGGGAGCTTCCTGCTTTCCAGACTTTCTCCTCGCCCTGCCTCTACTTCCTGTCTGGTTGACCTGCCTATACTTCCTACCTGGCCAATCAGCATTTATTTAAAACATGATTGACTGAACAGACAAGTCTCCTGCACCAACTACCTTTGCCAAGTTTGATAAGTTTTCAACACTGCTTTTGATTTCTTTTTAAACAGAGAAACCATTAGCCAAAACCACATAAAATGTGGCACTGAACAGACCATGGAAAGGACAGTTGTTCAAAGTATGAGTGTTCAAAACCGAGACAGAACTCTGTCACGTTTGAATTTAGCTGGAGATACACACTTTAATGTCTTGGAATAACTCAGATTCCTGACTTTGTTGATAATATTAAAAATAAGATTTGGTGAAAAGATAGAGTCACAAATGCAGAATCTGCAGGTAATGAGGATCAAACACATACTTAAAATACTTTTGCTAATCTACATGAGTAGTAGAAAAAGACAAGATCTCCTGAGTAAATTGGGAGCATTGGGACCTTGGGAGAAGGTTGAAGGGGAGGAGAGAGGCAGGGAGGGGAGCAGAGAAAAATGTAGAGCTCAATAAAAATCAATAAAAAAGATACTTTTGTTTACTCTTGGAAATTAAGATGAGTAAAAGCATAAAAATTTACTACTGGGAATCAAGTATAATGGTTAGGTAGTATCTTGGTGTTGAGACAGCTACATTAGATAAAAGAGTAGTTTCTTCTATAATATCTCTACACAAACTATTTAAAATTGTCATTCTTTCTTTGATATTTATGTATGGAGATTTCAAGGGCAAAGAAAGAAATAGTAAGGCCTGGGACAGTGGTTTGATAAAAGTCTGTAGTTCACTATAGCTCTCCTGTATTATGTATCAAAGTGCTTTGGAGCATTGCTAGATATTTAAAATCCTTGAAAGTACTATGGAAGTTTGGCTTGTATAAGAAAGGTAAGTTGGGGTGCTTCACAATTTTACCATTAGGTTGACCTATGTGTGCTGATTCCATGGTGTATTTGTGAAGCTGAGTATGTAGTTATCCATATGGTAAAATGCCATCTTCAGCTTCAGTGTGATCCATATTAATCCTAATATTTAAATATGTATTGTAATGTTAGTTAAGTCACACAAATGGGTTAGTTAGGGTAAAGGGCTTAATCAAAAAGATTGCTAGAGATTTTTTTTATGTAATTGTTGTTCAGACTAAAGACACTACGAAAACATTGAGACCATTAGGATGCTATGAAGCAGTGAGGTACAGAATTTGTAGTTTAACTGTAATTTGTGGTCATCAGCTAATTATTTTCTCTGCAAATGAAGAAAACATTATTACAGCTAAGCCAAGGACTTTCATAGACTTTCAAGATTTTCTTTGTATCTTCCTGCTCATTTGAGATTTCTTCCAGTTGGTTAATAATATGGAATTTGCTAAAGAAGTCAACAATATTAAAATTTCAGCAGTTAGAGTCAAAATATTTCTCCTAGCAATCAAACGGAAGGTAGAAAGCTACTTATATATCTTGTTTTACTTCATTTCTTTTAATCACAGTTCTATGTAGATTTTAGTGTTGCTTCCCTAACACCATCAATGAGAAATATTTTTATATGCTCTTTCTTAATGAGAGATGAGATATCCCATACTGTTAGATCTATCCCAATACATAGGTAAACAAAAACAAAATTTTCTTTCTTACATTTACAGGGAATAAACAAATATATTTAATGCCAAATATAATTCTATGGAAGAATCAGTCAGGGTAACAGAGAAAGAGCTCAAGGTGAGCACAGGTTTTATGGAGAGAAGTTGAGAATGAATCAGAACACAATTGAACAGAGCCTGCTTTCTGCAGAGGGATGATTTTGTAGTTGGTACAGTTAGAAAATTATGGAAATCTAAGAACCACACAGATGAGATGAGAGCCAGTTCAGGGTTCTGGATAGGGAGTTGACATGATATATCTCGAATCTGAATAAGACCTCTCTGACAATGCTGGCGAGAATAGAGTATGGAATGATGGAACACAAATTCAAGGCTCAGCGGAAAGAACACTTTGGAGGTGTTCCTGGTAATATATGGAGGGTTTTTTCCATATTGACTTTAGATGTCTATTGAGAAGTTATGTCTTGTTGTTACCCAAAATATCCAGTTTGCCTGAAAATTTCACTTTCTTCTTTCAATGAAACTCCCATATGCATTTGAAACTTTTTAAAAATGATATTTAATATACTTTCCTCTATGCCCAAGTGAAATAGTTCTAAACTCATTAGTCTCTCATTTTGCTGAGTTCTGTTGTAAAAGCTTTGATCAGGACTAAGCACCAGAGCCTGGAAGCTGATGTCTGGTGTGTCTCTGGGACATTCTGTGGCCTCTGTAATAGGCACATGTTACCTACAGGCTTAGAAAGCAGTTTTCGGGGAACAACTGCTCAGAAGCATTTTACAGAAAAGATGTCTGCTCACACGCAATTGATAGACCATAGTAGACCCAGGAAACTGCCTCTATACCCAAGGTGCTGTTTTGGTTCTAGTTAAAAGTCCTCCCTCAAATAGCAGGGTGTGTAATCAAGACTTGACTCCCAAGTCTCTCCCTTCCATTCAGTGAAGCACATAATCTAAAGTCTTGATCTTAAAAGTGCATCTAATAATAGCCCTCTTAATCCTTTAAAATTACCTCCAGATCATGTATAGTTTACCATGTTTTCTTTACCTTGTGGAGGCTCTTACATAACAGAAAAAAATAACAGTCAGCAGACTGTGCATGCACAGAACTGTTTACCCAAGCAGCCTGTATGTGCTTGATTTTGTTTAAGATACATAAAATCATTTCACATGCATCCATTTGCCTGTGCAGTTTGTGATCATTAAAATCATGGGTTCTTCAACTTGGTTCTCCATTCTGCCAGTTGCTAATGGGCACACCTCAGAAATTTTGCTTGAAGGCTGCTCTAGTTTCATTTATGTTACTGTGATAAAATATTCTGAAAAGGGTTAAGTGGCTTAAATTCGATATTATGGTCCATTAGTGAAGAGAAGTCAATGCTGGACTTTGAACAGCTTCAGCTGAAGTCATTAGAAAAGAGAAATAAATGCATATATGTTAGTTTAGTTTCTTGTTCTGTGCTTTATCTTGGATTACAATGTTCAGAATTTTTACCTTGGGTGATGGTGCCACCTACCCTAAGATGGAACTTTCTGTATCAATTAATGAAGACCATCTCAAACCTAATATAGATTCTCATTCAGACCTTCTATGTTATTTCAACTTGCCAATTAAAGGCAACTATCACAAAGATTCTGAGACACTTCAAACATCTACAAAATAGGGTTTGAATTTATTGAGTTGTATAATTTAAATCCTGAGATGACTGCTTGTCCCATAGTGTGGAAAATTATGATAGCTGCTATTATTGTTAGTAGGTGTTATGTTTTATTAAATATACTAATTATCACTATCATTTATGCATTTGCTCATTTTTATAGTTTGTTTAGGTGTCCTATGAGGGCAGTAGGAATGATGGCAATGACAATATTTATTTTATGATATGTCTAAGGTAACATCAAAGCAACAGATCTAAGTGACTTTCCAAAGATTTGTAGCATCTGAATGGAAGACAAAATCAAGATCCCTAGAGTCACATCAACATTTTTATTTTATTGTATGTGTGTGCATATACGTGTGGTGTATATATATATATATATATATATATATGTATATATATATATATGTATGTATGTGGTTTTGTACCTGGTACACATACCTGTTGATCACAAGTCAGCCATAGCTGTCTTCTTCTATTGTTCTTCACTTTATTTTTGGAGACAAAGTCTCACACTGAACACAAAACTTGCTATCTTGGCTATACTGGCTGAGGAGCAAGCCATAGGGATCCTCCTGTCTCCACATCCCGTGTTTGGGTTATAGAGTTATACCACTAAAAGCAGGTTTTTAAAAGTTACATTTTCACTTATTCCTTGAGAATTTCTAAGACACAGGAGATTTTGATCTGATATACCACGACTACATTCTTCCAACTCCGACCCTCCAGGCCCCCCAACATACCTCCTTTCAACTTAATGTTCTACTATTATTGTTAATTTATTTTTATTATATTTATCTTTTATTAACATTTTTATTATTATAAATTTATTATTTATTATTATTATTGTTGTTGTTGTTATCGCTTGACTACAGTCAGAGCTGACTACATGGGCCTGTGTGGCCATTATTAGGGCATGGGCACCTTACCATTTCTCACATTTCCCCCTGAAATGAGTGACTCCCCCTCCCTTAGCAGCTATTTACTCTCAGTAGCTCCCCTACTCCAGTGTGCCTTGAGAATACATCTGCCTTCTGTGGTTGATCTTGTGCAGGTCTTGTGTAGACAGCCACAACTGCTGTGAGTTCCTGTGTGCAAAAGCCCTCCATTTCCAGAAGACTAACTTCTACAATACTTTTCCCCATCCACTGGCTCTTACATTCTTTTGACCCCTTCTTCTTTGATGTTCCTGAGCCTTGATGCCCTCAACTGAGGCTTAGAACTCACAGTCATTTATTCTCTGCAGTGGACCAGTTACTAGGCTCTGGGTTAACCCCTATCCCTGCAAAAATAAACCTTTCTGGCTGAGATTTAAAGCAGCATCAAGCTATGGATATAAACATAAATATTGAAAATGTATTTTGATAAGATGACCATTTGGTGAAACAACAGCAGGTCTGCCTTTAGGGTCTGTAATATCCTCACTCATGGTCTGTGGACCAGATTTTCAATACTAGGCATGAATTCTGTCCTGTGAAGCAAACCTCAAAAGCCATGTATGCCAGAGTTCCAAACTCACTCCTGTTGGATTAGCAAACACCTTTTCAACCAAACCATCTTCTCCCATAGCCAGTCCCTCAGGCTATTATTGTTTTAATTCCCCCCTTTAATTTTGGTTCCTGACTATAGCATCATTACTGTGCTAGGCAAGGCTTGCATTGACTCCCTGGCCCAGGTCACTGCAGTGTTTGGACACAGTCCTACAGGCCCTGATATATTCTGCTTCCTTCTCTTGCACGAGGTTTTCTATTCTATTTTTTCTCCCTTTAAAGAAGTAGTGAGAAAAGTGATGGCAATCTTGCCATCTCATCTGCCAAAAGAATTTACCAACTTGCTGCACTTGTTTCCCAGTGCTTTCCAGAAGTGAGGATGTTCACAGAAAATCGCCTCTGTCCACAGCAAACACATAACCAGTTATTTAAACCAGGCTCTCTCTTGCCCCCACTTTAACCGACAGAGTGCATACTGAGAGCCTCTCGTTCCCATTTCCCTAACATTGCCATGAAACAAAAGTGAGCATGTAGATGACGGAGTGAATGTTAATGTGGCTGATGTGCCAGAGAGATGGAAAACTAAGATCTTTTTTATGCCCAAATACGGAAAATCACCAGGCATAGCACAATACTGGCATGGACAATGACATTTTATGCCTGTCTGACCAATCTCAAGGTTATATCAGTAACTACACCTAATAAATCAGACTAAAGGTGCCAAGGAAATCAGCATAATTAAAATGGGATCTGAGTCCCCGTGTCATCAGTACTGCTGCTCAACTTGTACCTCCATTGAAAGACTGACTCCTGGGAATATCTATTGAGAGGCAGAATTTCTCCTATATACCAAGAGACAGTTTGAAGACAAAAGCTGAGCAGAAGCCTCCTTCTCTTCATGTGTACAACCCACATCATCTCACGAAGGGCTCATTGTAGAGTTTGTAGCACGCGGTAATCTTTTAATATTATTATTACAAGAAAAATTTACATTTACTCCCCTTGTTCCCGGCCCTCCCCTACCCCACCGACCTCCCCCTGCTTCCTTAAGATGGGGCAGGATACCGTGCCCTATGGGAAGCCCAAGGCCCTCCCCTCTCCATCTCGGTCTAAGAAGGTGTGCATCCATATAGGTAAGTTCCCAAAAAGCCAATACATGCAGAAGAGATAGGTCCCAGTGCCATTATCATTGGCTTCTCAGTCAGTCCCCATTGGCAGTCACATTCAGAGAGTCCGGTTAGGTCATATGCTCATTCAGTCCTGGTCCAACTGGATTCGATGAGCTCCCAATAGATCAAGCACACTGTCTCTGTTGATAGGCCAGTCCCTCACGGTCCTGACGTCCTTGCTCATCTTCTCCCTCCTGTTGCTCTTCCACTGGACCTTGGTAGCACGATCCCTTGCTCTGGTGTGAATGTGGGTCTCTGGCTCTATCTCCATCCATCATGAAAAATTTCTATGGTGACGATTGAGATAATCAACAAAGTATTGGAGAAGGGAATAAGATATCTACATTAACGGGAGTCATTTTAAGATTTGCAAGAGACTTGTCTCTAGAGGGGATCCCAGGTATTCACAGGGAAGTCCCAGCTAGGTACTTGGGCAGCAGAGGAGTGGGTGCCTGAACTGAACTTGTCCCATAGTTACTTTGTTGAATATCTCAATCGTCACCGTAGAAATTTCACATGATGGATGGAGATAGAGCCAGAGACCCACATTCACACCAGTCAGCTCTTCTAGTACTCTCTCTTGGACCTAGTCCTTCATGTTCCATCCACATCAACCCTCTAGTGCACCCAAAAAATGTTTTCTATTCCCCATTCCAAGGGAAACCTGAGTGTCTTCCTTGGGTGGTCCTTGTTACCTAGCCTCTCCTGGTCTGTGAATTGTAGCATGGTTATCCTTTACTTACAGCTAATATCCACTTACAAGTGAGTACATAACACGTTAATCCTTCTTGGTCTGTATTACATCACTCAGGATGATTTTTTTCTAGTTCCTTTCATTTGCCTTAGAATTTCACGATGTTATTTTTTAATAGCTAAGCAAAATTGCATTGTGTGAATGTATACCATTTTCTTTACAAAATTATCGCTTGAAGGGTTCCCATGATTTTGAAGATGATACCAATACAAGTAGTCATACTACATGTAATATGTTAGAAACTCTTTCTTTGGGACTTTTTAGACTTTGGAATGAAATGTGTGGGTAAGGGTGAACTAATTCTCTGTCTCTTTTTGTATGTTGTTGTTTAGACTCCAGAAGAGCTAGAAGATGATTCTGACTTTGAGCAAGAAGATTATGATGTGCGTAGCCGGACAAGTGTTCAGACTGAGGACGACCAGCTCATTGCTGGGCAGAGTGCACGGGTGCGTGGACATTAACCACCTTGGATAACTTCCCAGGGGAGAAACTCACACGAATTGCTGGAAGAAATTTTGAATTTTAGGTGCTAGGAGCCCAGACATCTTTGGTTCGGTAGTGTGGGCTCTTCCTTGGGTAGCCTACAGCAATGCACATTGTTTATGATAGTAGCAACCACCACTGTTCGCATTTTCTTTTAACCCTCCCGATCCTCTCTCCACTAGATATAGCAGCTGCATCTAAGTACTACATATTCTAACTTGTATAGTAGATTGGTAGGCAGGGGCCATCTATCGCTTAAATTTTAAATTGCATTTGCCATTATTCTGAGTGAAATCTCCAAGATCAGAAATAGCACAAAAGGCAGCAGCAAATGGAAAATTAAAGTTCTCCTTTGTTACTGGCTTGATAATTGCTACTTAGTTTTGGGTAGAGTTGACACTAAAGATCATGTTGACTCAAGGGTATTGGCCAAAGAGAAATTTTGGTTTTTCCCTAATGCTTACCTGTTCCAGGGCCAAGACATTTTAAATGATAGAAATAACTTACACAATGTTCATGAGTTTTGAGTTTTAGGGATGAATTAAGCAATAAAATATAACAGATTTGTCAACAGTTGAACACTTGGTGGCCTGGTTCACAGCACAAGTAGTATAATTAAAATCCCACAGCTGGCCCAACAATAGAAATTGTGAAAGCAAAGTAGAAAACAACAAATTAAGAGACTAAAATAAAGAGGACTTAAAATTAAAAAAAAAAGTGTTCAAAGTGACTGTACCCAAAACCCACTTTACCTTTTGTACTATAGACCTTGATATCTTTGTTCTAAAGGCAAATGAATAAAAAAATAGACACAAATTGATAGAGACATAGGTGTAAAAATTCAGACACTACAGGCACAATGGCATATGGTACAGTAGCAAAACAATTTATTTTTAAGAGGAAGAGAATTGTGTTTAAGAGTAACCATGGCCAAATAGTAAGATCTTATGCCTATAGCCAGGTACTGAGGGTGTTGCTCACTGGTAGAATGCTTGCCTAGCATGCACAAGGCCTTATCTGACCAGGGAAAGAGAAAGCATATTAGCATTGATTTCACAAACTTTGGTTTTGATCTATAAAAGCAAATGCTAGTAGTACTCTGAGAGCTATGTTTTACTTTAATTCTCTGACGTTCAGACATATTTTGTCAGATATCAACCATAGGCTTCCTTGGCAGTATTCTTTTGAGGATGACTTGATCTTTATAGACTAATAGTACAACATTTGTCTTATAGTAAATGCTCAATAAAAGTCCAACTCTAATCATTACTCTTCTTTGGAAGAGAAGGTCTCTTTTGAACACAGTACAGTGACGTCAAAGTGTTTGAAAGGGCATAGACTCTCCATTGAAAACTCCCCAAAGATTCTTCAATGTTGCCTACAACATCGAGAACTGGGAAGGTCATTAAGCCAGAATCTTTTGTCTGTTGGCATACCACCAAACTAATTAATCAAGCCAATTCATCTTTAAAATTAAGTAAAACCAGCATTTTCTTGTCAATGACAAAGGACAAGTTTGAGTAATTCATCCAAACATTAATCAATTCTGAGTTAATTTTATTGACTGACTCTAGCCCTGGTTCCACTGATTTGTGTCCCCAAAGAATAAGATACATTATACAAGCTTTATCTTGCTTTGCAATTGCCATCTTGTGAAGATGGCCTGAAGGAATAGTCTACATTTAATGAGATTAGGTTTTACATATATTTCTCTTTCACACATTATTTTTATGTTGTGCATCAAGTCAGTGATGATGGACCGAAACAAAATTTAGATGTTTCCTCTTGTTCATTATTTTTTCACGCTGGTGTTTATTTTGAGAATGAAATATCATCACGGTCTACAAGAGTAAAGACCAGGTTGTCTTATTTGCTAATTGCTAAATTGTCTTGGAGTTCCATTCTGGTTATGGATTAACTTGCAGCCAACAACTCAAATTTTTATGTTAGCTTCAATCAGGAATGTAGAATTATGGTTACTAAGTTGAGAATAAGAGGGCTTATCAAATAGCTAAGGTAATAGATGGTTGAACTTTGGACCACCAGTGTTTGACAAGTTGCTAAGAACTGTGAAGGAAGTCAACTTTGTGTGACACAGGTGTTAGGTCTTCCAAGTAGACAGTCTTTACTGATAATGGTCTTATTTTTTATTTTTATTCAGGAAAATATTCCTCTCTGAAAAGGGCAAGGAAAAGAATGTTAAACCAGAAAATTAACTTTTAGCACCGTCTTCCAACATTCCTCTCAAATGTTAGAGGATCTTATTTCTTTTATATGGCATTTTCTGATGCTTTTGTTCAGTGTTTACATGGCTGTGAGTAGGTATGGTTGTATGTGTATATGTACTGGCACATATACTAAATGTATGTATCATAGGAGGACATCACACATTGTGTTCTATCACTCTCCACCTTATTCTCTTGACATCATCTCTGTTACTGATCAAGGAGGTTTCTGTTTCCCCCATTTCTTTCCAGCCACTGCCTCTGCTAGACTGACAGCAGCAAGACCTAGTCATCCTTCAATTTCTATCCCCTATCTCTGCCCAGGTACTGAGGTTTGGGGTATTATGTGGTCATGTCTGACATTTTATGTTGGTTTGGTAAACATGGGTTCAGGGTCTTGTGTTTGTTCCATGAGTGTTCTTAACCACTGTACAGTCTCCCAGGATTTTATCTGTAGCACTTCCAGGGGAAGTAGAAGGAAGAATAGGATTAGATATAACAATCTTCTCATACATAGAGGCTATCTTACAGTATAGTTTTAGACATAACACCTTACAATTTTATAAAACTATTTTAGGCATATGCATATTTTGACTTTTTATATGTCTGTGTACCATGAACATGACTGATTCCTGTGGAAGTCAGGGAAGGTTTTTCTGGAATTTAGTTACAGACGTGTGTGGCCAGATGGGTGCTGGGAATTGAACCCAGAGCCTCAAGAAGAGATGACTCATCACTTCAGCCCCTGACATGACATCTTAAATCTGTTTCATCACAAGTTGTCATAGTTTAAGTAGGTCAACAGCAATTCTCTGGTTCTTATCCTTAGTGATAGAATTTATTTTTTTGAGGGTGTGCAGAACTGACTGTTAAATATGAGTTCTGAAAACCCATGTAACTTTGGTAACTCTCTTTTGCATGCCTAATTTTTACTGTACTAGTGCCTGTGTGGGTTTTAATTCCACTCCTCATATCAATTTCTATCCTAGTTCTCCCTCTGATGCAGTAAGAAAATGTGTAGCACAAATAATAAAAACCAAGAGACAAATATTGGGGTTCAATCTGAGAACCAGAAAAGCAAAGCAGCCAAGCCACTAGAGAAGTCTTACCTCAACCAAGGCTGGGCAACTGCAGACTAAGCAGACTGAGCAGTCTAAGAAGGCTAAGCAGACTAGGCCAACTAAACAGACTAGGCAATCAGAGCCTCTCTCTCCTTCCATTTTGTATTCCTTCTAGTGATGGGAGTAAAGGTGTGTAATGCCCTATTACTAGAATTAAAGTTGTGACCTCTTTAATTTGGATTTGTTTCTGCATTGATCTTGTGTAGTCCAGGGTGGCCTTGAACTCACAGAGATCCATCTGCTTCTGTCTCCTAAATTCTGAGATTAAAGATGTGTATCACCATTGCCTGACCTCTAGTGGCTTAGCGTTGCCCTTGTGATCTCTAAAAAAAGCTTTATTTATTAAAACATAAATAAAATATCGATATAAAAACACCTGACAGAAAGCAACTTAGAGGAAGGAAAGATTTCTTTTAGCTCAGTATTCTATACAGTCCAATCTTGTGTGATAGTTAAGGCAGGAAACTGAATCTATTAGTCACATTCACAGTCAAGAGCAGAGAGAAAATCAGTATATTCATGTTTAGTGACCACCAACTTTCTAAACTCTTCTGCAGTTCAGGTTCCAAAACTTGGTGCTGCCCACTTTGATGCTGGGCCTTGACATCTCAATGGATAGATACAATGTGACACGCATACAGACCAACTTGATCTAAAAACTAGACAGTCCCTCACTGAGCAACCCCAGTGATTTTAGGTATGTCAGGTTCATAATTAAAGGTTACCATCACAATCACACACTGAGATTTCTCTATCATAGTGACATAATATGAGCTGCATTTCAAAAATATTTTCCAGATTTTGGCCTATACCACTGAATATTGTGCCACTGTGATGAAATGGTAGTATTTCTGGTAGCTTCCTAATGAGATGATTCAACATTGAAAAGCTGGATTATCCAAGGAAGTATCATGGGAGGTTCGCTTGCATCAATGGAAGAAATATCTCTTTTCCAATCCAAACAGTAAGACTGGTGGTCAAAGTACCCAACTGTTTAACTATTTACATTGATTAGCTAGCTTCAAAGTCAAGTGCGGAGAAATAGCCCCTTGAGTTCTCACCCCTTTTATAAATTTTCTTGCCCTTAAATCCCTTGTAATAAATCCTGTTTTTTTGCCTTGGAGAATGATTCTTGCCAGTGCTGGGACCCTTGCATTTCAGGCGTGGACCCTGAGACACGTACCTGGAGCTTTATATTGCAGAAAGGTTTTAATCCCTTTGAGCAGTGACTATTTGTATCAGTGACATGCACTTTGAACTCAATAGGAAGAATTTATTAATCATAAAAAGTAAATGATTGGCTGTCCAAAGCAAAGGCAGGGAGCCTAGGACAAAGGCTTGTGTTCTTGTGGATTTTGGTCTCTGATGTTCCCAGTTTGGAACCCAAATCAGCCTGGGTAGAGCCAGGGGAACTGTGTATGCCACGTATGGATCAAGGCTGCAGAAACTAGCAGTACTTCTGGAGATCTCATCACAGGGACAGGAAAGCAGATTTATCTCCTTTCCCCCGGGCATGGAAATAATTTTTCTCATGTTGCCTCAGTTTGAAGGAATGAACAATTATATGTTATATATGTCACATTGAATTTGATTTTAATGTAGCCAGCCTTCTATTTCTTTTCTACTTAGAATGACTTTAATGTGTTAACATTTCAAACTGCTGAGTTACATTGATAAGACCTAATTAAAACTCATGTGTTGAATTTTAATTTGATTAACTTGCAAATTTTGCAGTTGTGATCTACTGTTTATAGATAACCTTTTTTTAAATTCCAGTTTCAGAAAAGGTCAATAATGAATTTTTAAAAGCCAAGAGCATTTTAAGAATGTTCAAGAAAAGTCTTGAGCTCATCGACATCCACAGGGCAGCAGAGGCAAATGTAATGGCACTTGAACTCCAGTTGCACCCCATTAAGTGCATTCTGTTGATTGAGCACCCCTGCAGTCAAAATAGCACTCCCACCCCCTTGCAAATCTGCTTTAAAGGGGCCAGTCTTTCCTCTGGAAGGTGTCATCAGAAAATGCCTGTCATTTCTGATGACCTCTCTTGAGTGGCATTGATGCCTTGGGCAGGAAGATGCTTAAACCATCTGTCAGAGGCCACTGAGTTTCTGCTCCAAGCTGGAAGTCAAGGGCAATAGTTTTGGGAAGCACTTCTAGGAATCAGAAGTGGGGCAGTAATGAAAATTAGAGAACAAGGGGCTGGAGGGTTGGAGAGATGACTAATCAATTAAGAAGACTTGCTACTCTTCCAGAGGACTTGAGTTCAGTTGCCCATACTCATGCTGGATGCCTACAAGCTCCTGTAACTCTATATTCAGAGGGATCCAATACCTTCCCTGACCTCTGTAGGAACTTCACAGTTGTATAAAATTGCACCCACCTACCCACACATAAATAATTAAAAGTAAAACAAAATAAAGTGTTTACAAAAATTAGAGTGTCAGGTATGGTGCACATACTTTCAGTCCCATCACTGGGGAGACAGAGGCAGTGATCTTTGTGAATTCAAGTCCAATCTAGTTTTCATAGTGAGTTCCAAGCTAACCAGGCCTATATAGTGAGACCCTGTCTTAAAAAGAAAAAAAAAAATCAAGCAAACAAAAATTAGAAAAAAAACCCAAGGCCATTGATATTTGAATGGTAATTTAAGCAAAGAAGATCCAAATGCTATAGTTGACAGGAAAGTGCCCACCCTCCAATGCACACATTCACAGTTATGTGAATGAAGGTATATATATTATTTCCCTTGTGGGTTCTGAATGGACAGCCTGCTGTCTGCTAGTGGTCCTACTGTTTTTTTTTTTTGTTTTGTTTTTTAATAGAGAGAGGCAGCCAGTGAACAAACTTAATAATGGTTCCCTAGGATTATTGCTGCCTAAATATCTCTTTTGTGTGAAGAAGCCGGGTGAATCAAGAAGATAGGAGTACTTCAGATTAAAAATGCGTATTTAATTTCTGTCAGATGAAGGCAAGTGAGAAATTCCGGACCTTCTTTTTAACATGGAACTACAAATAAAAGTTTATGAAGGCTCTTTGTATATTGTGAATCTTTTTAATGTTTATAGAAATACTTTAAAATATTTCCAAACATAGCATGTTAAATATTTTAACTAGCATATTTCTACCAGTCTTGTTTCTACTTTATATGAACATACAGACCCATACTATATGAGGTTCATGTGAACATGCATAAAAATTTACATATGTAAACTCTTACTCTCTAAAATTTTATGCAAGTTTAGTAGGCATGACTCTGTAAGAAGGTACATCATCCAGGTTCCCATGAGTCCAAGCTAACATTTCTCTGGCCTATTAAACTTTATCATAAGGGTACATGACTTGGTAGGCAGAACTGTACTTTCATCTGCCTTTGCTCCACTGGGCTGAGGTCTTCATACAAATTGTGTATGGCTGTAAGGTGATGTTGTTGTACACAGTAGTGAAAATGTTTTTGGCTCACCACCTCGGTTTGAGTTCTCATTCCACAAATTATAAATTTGATATTTCATCTGTATTAGGTAAATGTCACCACTAAATATGAATAATTGTTTTAGAATAGTTACACAAATTAAATGATTTGCTACACATAAATCTCAGGTACATGTACATTTGCAAGGAATTTTATATGTCTTCTATTTATTGATAGTGACACAAGTCCTGAGACTATCATGTCCTTTGTTTCTACTACAAGAGTAAGTAGAAAGCAATCTAGTGACATAAATGATGCCAGCATAGTGTGCACATAGCACAAGGTTGGCTTCTAATTTTATTTCTGATGGTGTGATGAAACATTGACTAAAAGCAACTTAAATGAGGAAGTGGTTTATTTGGCTTACAACTTCTGATTCCAGCCCTGACCATCACTGAGGAAGTCAGGGCAGGAACTTGAAGGTAGTCCTGCTTGCTGTTCCTCACTTGCTGTGCATAACCAATAAGCTCACTCCACAGCCAAGTACAGTGGAAGCCATGGAAGAGGCTACTTGCTAGCTCGTTCATTAACAGTGTTATGCTCAGACATTTTTTTCTTTTTTTCAACTGTTTTATCTTTATTAACCCATACTTTTTTATTGTTAGAAGAAAAATTTACATTTACTCCCCTTGTTCCCAGCCCTCCCGCTCCCCCACTACCCCATCACCCTCCCCCTGCTTCCTTAAGATGGGGCAGGATACCCTGCCCTGTGGAAAGCCCAAGGTCCTCCCCCCTCCATCTCGGTCTAAGAAGGTGTGCATCCATATAGAATAAGTTCCCAAAAAGCCAATACACGCAGAAGAGCTAGGTCCTGGTGCCATTATCATTGGTTTCTCAGTCAGTCCCCACTGGCAGTCACATTCATAGGGTCCAGTTAGGTCATATGCTCATTCAGTCTTGGTCCAGCTGGATTCGATGAGCTCCCAATAGATCGAGCACACTGTCTCTGTTGGTGGGCCAGTCCCTCACAGTCCTGAGTTCCTTGCTCATCTTCTCCCTCCTTCTGCTCTTCCACTGGACCTTGGTAGCTCAGTCCCTTGCTCTGATGTGAATGTGGGTCTCTTGCTCTATCTCCATCCATCATGCGAAATTTCTATTGTGACGATTAAGATATTCAACAAAGTAACTATGGGACAAGTTCAGTTCAGGCACCCACTCCTCTGCTGCCCATGTACCTAGCTGGGGACGTCCCTGTGAACACCTGGGATCCCTTCTAGAGACAAGTCTCTTGCGAATCTTAAAATGACTCCCGTTAATGTTTATACTGTTCTGAAACACTCACCTAGGGATGGCATCATTTATCCATGTTTGGGTCCTTGTGAATCAATCATCAAGACAACCTCACAAACCATACCTACAGGCCAATCTAATTCAGGCAATTTTTCAATTGAGACTCTGCTCAAGCAGAGGACTCTAAGCTGTATCAATTGGTCAGATTGAGCTAACCGGGGTGACTTCCTTTTGCTTCTTTTTGTGGACTAAACAAACACACATTTAGAATACCTTCATTTACTCACTTAGCAAATATTAGATTCCCCAATTACACAGCCTTGGTCTCTTTTGAGAACTCATGGATAACAGAACTAGAGGAGAAGCTGAAGAGCTATCCAAATACCGTGTGTGAATTATTTTGCAGGTGGTCATGGGGCAAACATTTCACTTGGAACATAGTATAAAAATGGTGTTTAATCAACAAGTTTGATTCTAACTTTTAGATGGGGCATACTAAATCACTCACGAATATTTAAATGATCAATTACCTAATCCTTACTTGTAGGAGAAATCAGGATAGATAGCTGAGAGATGTAAACCACAGTATGTTTTCTTTATCTGATTAATACATTCCCAGGTTTCAAGGCTGTTTCTGTACAAATATCTTATATTGTTGATCAGTGACACTAAACATATGGCAAACAACATTAATGCATGACTCAACACACCTTGTCTAGCTCATGTATTTTTATTTCAAAGATAAAAATAATAGCCATTTTGTCCTTAGGATACTTAGCACCATGCTTAAGAATGACTTTGTATGGTGGTGTCACCACTAGAGCAGCACATTGATATGAGAAGTGTAGCGCTAAGTAGACTAACAAATGGACCCTTGTTTACAGTTAGAGAGATGACTGAAGGCAGAGGATGACTTTGTTCAGCATCTTCTTGGAATGCACACATTGGTGACTCAGGGTTTTCTGCTTCTTGCATCATTTGCAAGTGACTGGAGAAGTGTTTCAAGTATTGATTTGGGGTTTACAAATATATTTAGAAGAATCAGCAAATTTGCAAATGAAGAGTGTGAAAAGGAAGAAGACTTTTTTTTTCCTACATTCCCTTACCCAGCAACTTCTGCAATTCAACCTTTGCTTCCTAATCTCGTTCACCCTCAGCAGCCCCAATCTCTGAAAATTTGAGAGCCCAAATGCTCTCACACTTGAAACACTATGTATTGATGTTAAGCTCAACATTTTTTTATATTTCCTCAGTATCTTGGAGTTTTCCATTAGGGACATTCTCCCTATTCTAAATGTTTTCTGTGTAGGCATCTTAGAAAGGAGATAGAAATCTGGACTTCCATTTCAATGCCATCATATATTCAAAGGTTCTCCGAAGAGCCATGATCATACAGGAAGATGGGGGGAAGAAGAAATAAAGGATACCATCCACTAAATTTCCTAATAAGGGAATAGTTATCTTATTTGTGTCAGTTTCCTATTGATACTTTCATTTTTACTCAAAGAAAGTCTTTTCACCCCACACTAGTTGGATGCTCAAATACTGTTTAAAATTCCTCTTCTTCCCAGCAACAGAAGGATTTTTCCCTTTCCTTCTCTGAATAGCTTCCAGCATTGAAAGAGGTACATTCTTTCATCTGGTAAAAGTTTCCTGAGACCAAATATAAAAATTCTTAAGAATAGATTCTTTTGAACAAATGTATGCCATCAAAGAGACAGGGAAGCTACTGTCAGTGTGTCTGCACTTGGATCTCTCTGTATTATTTATATAAGGGGACCCCTGGCTGGAGGACCTGGTCAGCCTGTTTTCTTGTCTTGCCTGCAATAGAGAGAGAAGACACACATCTTCTAGAATGATGGGGCATCATTATATAAACCTTGGCAGTCTGACTGTGCCATCCGATGGAAGCAAAGTGAACATGAAGTTTTTAATTCCTTCATCACCATTAGTCATGCTTCTCCCCCTGTAACCCACACAGGCCATCATGGCACAACTACCACAGGAGGAGAAAGCAAAAATAGCTGAGCAGGTGGAGATTTTCCACCAAGAAAAAAGCAAGCTGGATGCTGAAGTGGCCAAGTGGGATGACAGCGGCAATGACATCATTGTGCTGGCCAAGCAGATGTGTATGATCATGATGGAGATGACAGACTTCACAAGGTGAGGCCCGGAGGTAGGGAGATGGCAATGTTCTTGCTAAACCCACATGCATTGCACTGGCTGTTCACAGAAAAGCCTGTTGAAATAGTAAAGTGCTATAACAAAGAAAGGTGACTTTCTTAATAATTTATACTCACAAGTCAAGATGTTTACCTGTGGAGGAGAATGGATTCATTTTTGCTTATAATTACTATGGTTTTAGTTATCTACCATAAGACTTTCATAAAAACAATCCCCCCAGGGTTGGTGTCTGTGTTCTGTACTGGTTTTAAATATGTTTAAGTACTATTCTGAAGAAAAAGCGAATGCTTTGTTAATTTCCTGTTGGAAGAATATGTGCATGTTTCTATGTGCATTTGTTTGTTCCATGTGTTCTAACAAAATATGACTCAGCACTATTTTTTGGCTCACATCTCACCCTAATATACCAGGACTTGTGTCTGACAGATGAAGATGACAACATTCTTACAGGGAAATTGTGTGAGCATTTTCCTTTTCCATCTGAGCAGCCTTTCTCATAGGTCAGGAAGGAGCCAGCATTCTGACAATGCCTTTGCTTTACCACAAGTTGTCATTCCCTTTGGTGTCTTCCAAAGAGGGCAATGACAACTGTCTCTGCACTTCTGAGCTACATAAAGAGCAATCAGATGCAGAAAAAAATCACAGGGTAAAGGGCCCTCCATTCTGAAGGAGATGATGAAGTGGTATGGAGCAAGTTCTTAACATTGTTTGCAAAAGGGTAAAATAACATTAACAAACTTCTCAGGAAAGGATTTACTCCAAAAGCATGATGCGCTGTAGGAACTATCTTGCCAAGCACAAAGCATCTGGCAAGCCCATTCACAGTCTTTTCCCAAATGCTGTGTTTGTGTTTGTTTATGGTGTGTGTGTGTACAAGAATAGGCACACGTGCCATGGCATGTGTGTGGAAGTCAGAGTACATCTTTAGGTACTCAACATCACATCTACCCTCTCCCTTGTTCTCTACTGCTGAGTGCTCCCCGTTGGATAACCTATGGGATTGGAGGGATTCACCTGTTTCTGCCTTCCTCTTGCCATAGGCATGTTAGTTGAGATTACAGATGCACCTTCTGCACTTGGCATTACATGAGTGGCTTCTTGGTGATCTGAACCCCTGTATTCAACTTTGTACAAGAAGTGTTTTATTTACTCAGCAATCTCCATAGGCCCAGATTTAATTGCTGGTTTTTAATTTTCCTGTCAAAATTCTGTAACTTTAGGTTATTGTAACTGATACATCATTAGGGTAGAATATGAATCAAAATTAATGCTACATCATCATCTAGTATTGTGCCACAGCACATGCATATATACATATACAGATGAATATATATATATATATATATATTATAAAGAAAGTTAATAGACCACTCATTTAAGTTTATTTTTACTATATGTAAAGATGTTTTGTGGTTGAGTATGCTATGATAAAATCATGCAAGACACATAGCAATGTCAAATTATCACCTAATGGGTGAGAACATTTTTAATAATTGTTGATTTCTTCTTATAAGGAAAGGCAAGAATTGATTATAGGTTTTAATAAAATACAGAACATGGCTATGTCATCCCCTTTACCCTTTACCTCCGGCAAATATGTACTAACGACATTACTTGGCTCCTTTTCCAAATCTTTCAAAATTGTTTTTGATTCTAGCAAAATGATTTCAGTGTTAGGAGTGTGACCTTCGAGAGCTTTAAATGTCATCATATTCATTCAAAGTTCATGTTTGTACATTTGGTTAGTCTCCTTCAGCTTCACAAAAGTATTTCTAACACACAAAATAATATCAGGGGGGAAAGTCCGAGCCATTATTTAAGTCTGGATGGCCTACAAATCAGACGGTGGTGGCAGCCTCAGTCATTGATTCCTAAGGCCCACGATGACTTCATTTGCTTGCTTTCAACATTTTATTAGTATTTTATCTGATGGATATTATGCAACCCATTAATAACATCAGTGGAACAAATAATCTCATTAGTTTGAAGTGAATAATGAATCCAGTCACGTTGCTAGTTTGGATCAGGAGAACATTTTGTAATTTGCATTATATTTAAGTGTGGTCAAGGAAGATAAATATATTTGAGGGGTCCTGTCCAATGATGTTGAATAACACGGGCTCTTTATTAGTCAAAGTATCATTTTAAAACTGAAAAGAAAGCTGGTTCAATTTCCTACAGAATTCATGTAAGAAATTTTTTTTCCTGATCTGAATAATGAACTGTCCAGCCTGTTACTGGTTATCATTTTTCCTTATGCCTGATGAGCTCTCTCTTGCTCTCTCTCTGCTCTATGTACATGCATGCTCTATGCATGCATGTGCATGCACATTTGTGTGCATGCATGCATACACATGTGTGAGTGTGTGTGCGTGTGTGTGTGTGTAGCTAATGAAAACACACCAATAAGAAGTTATGAACTGACAGTGCAGCCCAGGAGGCTGAGGCTTGCTCACCTTACCATCTGTGCATTCTCATTGTGAGCAAAGTAGCACTTGACTGTGTCTTTCTTAATGGCCTCTCACCTAAGTTTACTGCACTCAGTATTGTTTATTATTATTACTGAAATTGCATTTTCTACTTCAAGAAGGAGTAATTGTAGCTTTATACAGCTAAACATTCCTAAGTACCATTTCCCATTATTTAAAGTTTATATAGAGTTGATTAGAAACCGTAGCCTGAGTCCTCTATTTAAGTGTTTATAGGGCGTGTAGGTCTCACAACCACCATTCATTTATTATTGTGTTCTATTATTCATGTCACTGCATATTCATTAACTGGATTCCCTCATCTCCATGAGTCCACTCAGTTATTCAAATGGAAGAGGTGGTACCCTGCTATTCATGCACTATTTCGTTCATGGATATAGAGGATATGGGTTTCACATTCCTTTCTTTCCATTGGCTCTTTCCTTTATAATCTCATGGGTAAAAGCTGAAGTACCATCCCTTGCACAGCAAATTCATACTTCTTGTGTCATTCTGAGAAAGTGCTGTGTACCAATCTGGTGTTGCCGAGCCAAAAGGCATGCAGACAGCCTTAGTTCAGCCTTAACTGAATAATGAGGATCAAAATGCTCTTGTAAACATTAACGTAAAGGGAGTAAACTGGGGATGAGGTGGAAATAATCTGGACATAAACAATTAGAAAACACTGAGCAATGAACTAAAAGTCATACAATACTTCTAAACTTTGTTCTGCTTCAGTTCAGGAGCTCACTTCCTCAGCTCAGAGATTCTAGCTGGCATTTCAATATCAATCCTTCTCCTCTTTACACACTGCAACTGGTCAACAAAGACAACTATCTAACTTGCATAGACCAGACTTTTCCTCTTCTCACTGTACCCTTCAACACCTGCCTTTTTTCATCTTTGTCCATCTGTTTCTGGTTTGTACTTCAATTACATGACCTAAACAGTACACCTACAAGAGATGAACTCATGACTCTCAGAACCTTCCTGATGTCTTAGGATTTACTAGATTCTGTAAATTGTTTCCTTATGCTACTCATTTGTGCTTTACTTGCTGTGGCAAGCTTGTGTGTGTACATATGTGTGTGTATGTGCATGTGTGTATGTGGGTGGGGTATATGTATGTTATGTTGGTGGACATGAAAGGGTGTGTTTAGGTTATCAGTTTGCTTCTTCTGCTGTGTATTTCAGGGTTTGAATTCATTCAGGTCATCTTGCTTGGGGTTCAGACACTTTTATTCACTACACCATCTTGCTGATCCTGGGAGAATTTCTTAGAGCATTTTTCTTTTGAAACAGTGGTTCTAGAGAGGCTTTTATGATTCCACATATTTACAAAATACCCTCATTGCATTTTCTTACTAGAGAGTTACATTTAACATTAGCAAACTAGATGTGTTGAGAAGGCTATAGAAAATAAACCCTTTAAATTTGAATTAACTTTGAATTAGAATTCTGAGTACTGAATACTTTGCTCACAATGTACTGACACATTGCTATTGCCCATTAAGACTCACAGGCTTTTTGTAAAATAAATGCAAATTAGTTAGCAAATGGGAGCTCTCAGCACTGAAATAATAGTTTGCCCAGCTTGACTCTCTTTTTGTAGTGACCACTTCTTGGGAAAGACTCCAAATATTGGTCTTTATGTACAAATCAGCTGTACTTAAATGAAAGATGTTGCAAGATTCTGCATAGAAGTGAAGTAATAGATTTCATTTCTAAGAACACTAACAGCATGTTCTAGGTGGGATAATAGAATGATTCCTGCCATTAGGCACACAAGGTTCTCTAAAACACCCTTTCAAGCTTCCCCACTGTAGACTTGACTCTGAGATACAGAAACACCAGGGTTTGTGTCCTCATTTTGAGATAGACTGCAATAACCACAAGGCTAACATTGCACTTGTCTTCCAGTAATGGTAAGACTAACTTGGAAGCCTTAACAATTTCCTAGGTCAGTTTTCTTGTATGTTTGTTTTTTGTGGCTTTCAGTTTTTCTTTTCTGGTTATTTATTTCTTGATTCAGTGCTATGCAGATGGCTATAACTCATTTAGTTTTGTATGGTTTGATACAGTAGCTTCTTGTTGAATATGGGTGTTTAAATTGTTTTTGATTGTTATATGCATCATAATGATATTAATTGTTTAAGTAGAAAAATATGTCACACTAAGTACACTGGTGTGTACCCTTTACTGGCATTGGTCTATATATTTTCATCTTCCTTAAATGTGTATCCAGTTGACTGCTAACTCCCTGTCACCTGCTCCCCACCCCCTGCAAAACACCAGAAAAATCAGCTTTCTGTCTCTGTGTGGCATAGGTCATTATAGGTATTATATAAGAGGTATAACTCATATCTCTCTTTTTGCATCTGGCTTCTTTTATAGCAAATAATCTTTTCAGAGTACATCTGCGTTGTCACAGCACAAAATTGTCTTTCCTTTTTTTATTTATTTTTTATTGATATGCTATATTTATTTATTTTCATATTCTTTTATTTTTCATTCAAATTTTTACATTTCCTCCCCTTCTCTCAGTCCCCTCCTGCTCCTCCACTACTTCTCCTCCCTCCCTCTTCTTCCTTAAGAGGGGACAGGGGACACTGCCCTGTAGGAAGTCCAAGGCCCTCCCGCCTCCATCCAGGCCTAGGAAAGTGTGCATCCAAATAGTCTAGGATCCCCAAAAGCCAATACATGCAGAAGAGATAGGTCCCAGGGCCATTATCGATGGCTTCTCAGTTTGCCCCCATTGGCAGCACATTCAGAGAGTCCAGTTTGGTCATATTCTCCTTCAGTCTCAGTCCAGCAGGATTTTGTGACATCTTGAATTTTGCATGCAAATGGATAGAAATAGAAAACACTATCCTTAGTGATATAATCCAGATCCAAAAGATGAGTATGGTATGTACTCACTCATTAGTGGACTCTAGCCATAAACAAAGGACATTAAGCTTATACCTCACAAGCCTAGAGAAGCTAAATAGCAAGGTGAACCCAATGAAATGATCATATGTTTTTTTTTATTTCAGTTTATTTATATGATGGATTACATT
>JAQHUG010000320.1:1690469-1702204 GCA_028555095.1 Dicrostonyx torquatus
TCAGTTCAGGCACCCACTCCTCTGCTACCCAAGTACCTAGCTGGGACATCCCTGTGAATACCTGGGATCCCCTCTAGAGACAAGTCTCCTGCAAATCTTAGAATGACTCCCATTAATGTAGGTATCTTATTCCCTTCTCCAATATCCATCCTTCCTCCATCTCCACCCTTCCCCAACCCCAGGCTCTCCAGGTTCTTCCTTTCTCCCTTCTACCCCCTCCCTTTCAGCTACCCCCTCCCCCAATCCCTACCTCCACCCCCATCCCCACACCCATGCTTCCAGCTTTTGTCTGACTATCTTGTTTGCTACCGACTTCTATATATGTTTATGAAGATTTGAGATATGCATGCAATATAAATGCTTTACGGACCACTGCATTTTTAATTACTGTTCCACTGAGATAGAACTCTAGGTTTAATTTGCTGTAAGGTATTTGTATTGAAACCATTGTCAGCCCTCCAGGGAGATATCATTTTAAAGTTAATTCATTACGGTATATGGGTCTCGGGAGTAGGATAAATATTACAGTATTAAGTACTTGTAGAAAACTAAAAACATTCTCAGTGGGATGCTTTCTTGATAAATGCATTTAGTGAAAAATATCACAATAGTTGGTGTTATGTATAAAAGAACTGCTTTTATTTTTTTTTTAACTAAATAAGTGGTTACATCATAGAAATTGTTCCATGGTGATGTTGAAAGAATTCCCTTCCTGTAGCTTATAGAAAACTCAGATCAATCTTTCTCCCATATTCTTATGCTGTGTTGTTTTTTTTTTTTTGACAGGATTGAACCTTTTGCATGCACACACACACACACACACACACACACACACACACACGCGCGGAAGAAAGACAGAGACAGAGACACAGTGAGAGAAGAAAATCACACAGAGAGAGGTAAAGAGAGAAAGGGAAATGATTCTAAACTTATTTCTAGATTAGGACATAGAGCATTTGAGTGCTGTTTACAATGATTTCTGTAGTAAACAGAGTAACTGAATGCGCTACCTTTGAATTACATTATAGCCCCATATTCTTATGTTAAGTAAGTTGCTTCAAGTTCAGCTCTTGGTTCTAATATTATGCATACACACATATATCCAACATTATATATATATATAATTAATATGAAATACAAATACTAAATATATATGTATATTTATATAGAAGTATATAAATTTACAAATACCTTTACAAATACAAAATTTAACCAGAACAATGACCTGGAATCATCTCAAGCTAAACATTTAATAGCAAAATAAATATTTCATTTACTCTATAATAGCCATTGACTTAGAAGGCCCAGAAACATTTTAGAAAGATATTGGAAATTTTACATAAATGGGTAGCTCAGCTGTGTGTGCACTTGATGGGTATCCATATACTTACAAGTTAATCTTCCAAGAGAACTGTCTTTAGTTGAAGGACTCTGTTGCTATACTTAAGGGGTATTTCATGTAGTTTTAAATATAGCCTATCAGATCCTCCTGTTATGGGGACCAGAGTTCATTTGAGAGTTCTCTTGTTACGGGAGTTTAGTATGTGCTAAATCTATCCATAAAATGCATAGACTTAGTAAATTGGGGCACATCCTAGAAATGAAAAGATAAAAATAGGTCCTCTGTCCAAAAAATTGAATTGAAATCTCCCTCTCCACAGTTAACTCCATGCTTTGGAACAAATTGTCACAAGTATTGCATTTCCAGAATTCATTAGTTTTTTTTTTTGTTTTGTTTTGAAATCTTTCCAGTTTATTTAGTCTGCACAATTGTATTATTTACCGTTCTGTTGTTGTGATATGATATTAACCAGTGCAACTCATAAAAGAAAAAGTTTATTTTGGCTTACATTTCCAGAGAATTAGAATCTGTAAAATAGTGGGAACAGCATGGCGACATGTGGCAGGCTCACTGAACTGTAAGCAGGAAGGTGAAAGTGTACACTGGACAGAAGCAAGGTTTTTTACTCTCAAAGCCTTACCCTAGTAATGTACCTCCCCCAGATGGCCTCACCTCCTTCCAAACAGCATCATCAAGATTTCAGCAGCAAAGTTTATGGGGATAGTTCTCATTCAAATCACCATAATAATGAAAGAGTAAATAATATTTCACAGATTACTATAATTGATAAAGTGTTCTGTTCGTTATCTCATCAAATATCTAGATTTCAGTACTATCATTTGCATTCAAACTACAAGATAGCTGAGAAATAGTCAAATAATTTGCCTGTCTCCCCAGTCCATCACATGACTGGCAATGAGAAGCCAAATCTGAATTGAAGTTTTCTTTTTTTCTTTTCTTTTTTTTTAATCTGTGTGTCTTCATGCTGAAAAAGTAGAAGAAAACTAGAAACAAACAAACCAAAAAGTGGTAAAATAGTAGTTTTCTTGAGTTCAGAAGATAGCTAACAACATAGCCTCAAGTAATAGAGGTATACCAATAAGACTTCATAAATCATTCTTAATAGGCCCCCTGTTCTTTTATTTTAAAAGAGTGATTTGTTATATATAATTTTTTGCATACATGGGTCTAATGCCATTTGATGATATACCCCCTTTTCCTAACCTTTTGCATTGTTTCTTCTCCCTCCGAGCTCATCTCGTCAAGTTCACATCTTCTTCATTTAGTTATTGCTATAATTGCTATAGTTTATTGTTATTACATGTGTGCTCATATATATATATATATATATATATATATATATATCATTTATTTAGTGTTGCCCATGTGCGCATGGGTATAGACTGACATTTACCAGGGACATGTCATTCAAGAAATCTGACTCCCTTTCCCTCCACAGCCCTGGCCTTTCTGTAGCTCTTCAGCTTAAGGTAGAAAGGAACTTGTGAACCCATTGTCAACCCATGCTAGAATGTTGATTCATGTGGCATTGTGCAGTTATTATGCAAGCAACCATAGAAGCTGAGAGTTCATGGGTAAAATCTTATCAAAGTGGAGCTAACCACTCGAAATGGTTGACTATGGCATTTCTCCAGTGCATCACAGAAAAGCAGAGTTAAATGAATGTAATTAAGTATGTGACACCAAAGGCTTTTAAATGGTAAGTGTTAGAAACTGAAGAGCACTTACTAATTAATACCACTTTTTTGTTTTATAGTGTCCTGATTCAGCATGTAAGCAGGATTTATTAGCCTACCTTCAGCGGATTGCCTTGTATTGCCATCAGCTTAACATCTGCAGCAAAGTGAAGGCAGAGGTTCAGAATCTGGGAGGAGAGCTC
Source organism: Dicrostonyx torquatus (assembly GCA_028555095.1). Lineage (NCBI taxonomy): Eukaryota > Metazoa > Chordata > Mammalia > Rodentia > Cricetidae > Dicrostonyx > Dicrostonyx torquatus. The sequence continues at coordinate 1,693,712 of JAQHUG010000320.1, forward strand.
ATTGTGTCAGGGGTAAGCTGGGATTCAGAATGTCAAGTTCCCACTGCTGTACTTCCAAGGCAAGCGTTCTTGGCAACAGTACTGCTAAAAACACCAAATGACAGTGATTCACAGCTTAAAAAATTGTTATCACCATTATTCCAGACCTTACAATAGCTCACAAAGAGCAATTTGATTTTCCAATTACCCCATGTTTATACTAGCCTTGTAAAATCTCCATTCTTCACAAGAAAACTAATTTCATAGTCTGGAAACTCATTGCCAAGCTGCGACTATTCTAATTATTGGGGGGCTTTTGAATATTTACTCATTGTGAGTCAGCTTCCCCTTTGTTAGTGCTGGTAATTTTCATTCTCTGTTCAGGAGCCAGCCACTCTGAATGTGGACTATGTTCACATGTTAGAAATAAATGAGATATTTATCAGGTTCCAATGCATACTAGGTTATCAGTAACCCTTGACAGTCAATTGTTTCATTTTAATTAAAATTGATGTGCTGTTGCCAAAACCCAACATAGTTATCAGATACTGTTATATATTCTTTGGTAGATCACCCTAATATTTCCCTTTTCAAAGAATATTATTATCTAAACCATTTCCATCAAAGAATTGAAACAAAAAAGTTCAAGGAACTTTTAGAAGAATCAAGGTTTCTTGGCAAGATTTCCAAATATTTGTGTTGAGGTTCTTCACCTTGGCTTCTTCTCCTCCTTCCTCCCCCTTCTCTCAACACAGGGTATCATTTATTATAATGATTTCTATGTTCCAAAGTGTGGCCATGCCACCTTTAGTTCTTTTCCCAGCTACCCATGATGCAGCCACTGTACCTGCGGGTTGAGCAGGAACAAAAACCCTACCAGCATGATGAATGTGAGCAAATATTCAGTCCCTTCTGAAATCATTTCTGTTGTCTTGGAAAATCAACACTACAGTTTGGTCAATCTCTGTGGATAAGTATACACCATCTTCAAGGCAAGTGTTTCTGTTCCTGTGTGGCTTGACTTGCTGAAAACATAGCTGGGGAAAGAGCTGGTCTGGCTGGCATGGAGGTCCCATCTGGAAAGTCCATTCCATGCACTCCATGCACTTGTACCTTAGAGCTCAGTCAGTTGGCTATTTTGTGCCTCTTCCCAAAGCATAGTCACCTCTTTGCATTTCCAAAATGGTCCTGCTTCAACATTCTTCCACAACCAAGAACTATCTGTCTTGCAGTGTGTCCTTCTGTCTATCTGGTGGTGATCAATTCTCTCTTGCCAAAGAAGTGATCAAAACAGTGCATCTCCCTTGCTTCCTTTCTGATCTTCAGCCTTGATGGAACAGTTTTCCATACCACTCTGCTTTTGTACCCATTTGTTCATAGCACCAAGTGCTTTCTGTTCAGCTTGCTTCATGTGCTTCCATTTGTGACTTTTCAAATCTTATGATTGACATGGATGCTCAGTGTATCCTTGTGGATCTCCAACTCCATCACTCTCATCTGAGCAAATATTTTTTTCTAGCAGAGCTGCTGTCCATCAACTTCTCAGTCTCCATTGTCTGTCACTGCACCCAGAGCTTCATCCCCATTGTCCTATTGTCATGTAGATGTAGTCCAAATCATCATGGCTTGAATCACTCGCACTGTTGGCATTTGCAGATTTGCAGAGGTGTTTGAGATGAAGAACACCGTCAAGAAGCCTGTTCCTTCCTTGAGTCTTACTGACAAAGTTCATAAATCTTTGCATGGGCGAAGGCTTCTTATAGAGAAATGCTATGTAACTGCACCCAGAGTCAAGTGCATTATGAACATTGGCTGTCATACTGCTCAGTTATGCTTCTACTTGGACTACCTCATGGCTTTTGTTTCCAAGCTTGACTGCTGTGTAGTGCCACATCTGCATCTGTAGCCTGCTGTCTTTCCCACTTCTGCTTTCACATGAGTCTTCATCCTTTTCTCTGATAGCCAAAATGGAGAAAAGCTTAAAAAGCAACAAACATATTGTGCAAAATAGCCACAAATGACTGCCTTCAAAGTCCAGAAATTCAAGGATTTGAGACCCCATACACACTAATTTTCAATTATTTTGCCAAGAAAATTGCACAATTGTTGTGTGACATGTTTGTATTGTTCTCCATTGGGTTAAAACTGCTACAGTTTTTAGGAGAGGTCACTGATTCGCATATAATAAAAAAGGAGATATTTTTATCCTCTTGCTTATATTCCCCATATCCATGGAGTCCTTCTTTGAAATATATGAAAACTTCGAGGAAGACAACATCTCTGCCAAGTGAATAGAGATTTGGATAGGTTATCTGCAGTTTCCAAGAGAAATTGAGTTTGAGAAGACACGTCATGATTTATGCTGCCGTGGTGAACACATGTTAAAATAAAGTACACATGAATGTACTATGTTAGCTTATTGATGTTTTGTGTGATTCTATGTGGATTAGTTGGAATTGGCCTGTGTCTGCTTTTGAATTGAAATGGTGGAGAAGGAAAACTCAACTAATTATGTGAAAGAATGGGCATAAAAAGCTCTTTCTGAGTCATGACAGTAATTACAAAATGAAGCAGTCCAAGATGTACATCTTGGGGACTCATCCTCACATCTGTCTGAAAAGCTCCCATTCTCATCTGGCAATCTATTTTCTATGTTGGCTTACACAATTCTGAACAGTTCTTATTAAATTTCAAGGTAGTAGATATATTTGTGTTCTGATATGTTCAATTTAGTTATAAATAAAATAAAATAATGCACAATTTTAAGTCAAAAATGCTATAAATATTGGAGCAAAAATGGATTTTAGAGATTAGCCAGTTTGAGTATGAGGTAGCCTAACTTAGTTTAGTGTTGTTTGAAGTTTTAAGTCTGTTTTGGGTGAAAAAAAAGAAAAAAGGGAAGAAGAAAGATAAAGAAGAAACTTTGCCATAATGTACCAAACTAATTTAGTATAATAGTCTGTTAAACATTACAACAATGTATCATTGTGGGAGGCAACTGTATTTTTATCTTTTTAAAGTGGCTGTGTGTAGGGGTATATGTGTATGCTAGTGTTGTACAGGTGTGTAAGTGAGTAATAGTACTAATGTGTGAACACGCATGTGGAAAGAGGCCAACACTGGTTGTCTTTCCTCAGTCACTCTCCACCTTTATTTTTTGAGAAAGTGTCTTTCAGGGGAAACTGAAACTCATTGATTTGACTAAGCTGGGTGGCCCAGAAATGACTTTTGGAGATTTACTTGTCTCTGTGTCCTCTAGTCTATGTCACAGGCACAAACCACAGTGCTTGGCTTTACACATTGTGTCGGAGATAGACCTGAGGTCCTTATGCTTGTAAGGGAGTCACTTCACCAACTGTACCAACTCTTCAGAACCCTGAGCCAAAGTTTTTTAAAAATGTAAATGTTACTTTGATTATTTCTTTCAATGGAAATTAGATTCTTCTCTTATATAATACATCCCAGAGCTCTCCATCCCTCCACTCCTCATAGGTCCCTCCATTTCCTCTCTTCCCCAGATAAATTCCCTCTATGTTTCTTCTTCAGAAAACAGTAAGCCTCTAAGATATGACAGCCAAACAAAACAAAATAAGATAGAATAATAAAGGTGAATGCCCTCCAATCAGTGGTGAACAAGGCAACCCAATAGGAGCAAGAGTCTCAAGAGCAGGCAAAAGAGTTAGAGACATACCCACTGTTAGGAGTGCCATAAAAATGGCAAACTAATGGCCTTAACATATACAAAGAGAATCTGGTATAGACCCATACAGGCTTGCCATTTCAGTCCTGTGAGCCCATATGAGCCCTGCTTTGTTCATTGAGTGGACCATGTTATAATAAAGTAATTACCTGTATTAAAAAATGTAGCATTATTTACTTCAGAATTTTATACAATGTATTTTGATCATGTTCACCAAATCCTCCCTTTACATATCTAGATCTACTCATGTCCTCCCAACTCCTAAGATTTTGTTCTCTTTATTTAAAAAAAGAAACAAACTTTTTAATGATTTATAATTTATATATACATGCCTGCATGTTTATCTGCATATTTCTTACTTACCTGGTTGTCTACAGAGGCCAAAGGACAGTTTCAGATCTTCTAGAAATGGAGTTGCTATTGTGAGCCACCATGTGGGTGAACTTAACCCAAGTGCTCTTAACTGTTGAGCCATTTCTCCATACCTGTCCTCCTGTGTCCCTTCCTTCCTTCCTTCCTTCCTTCCTTCCTTCCTTCCTTCCTTCCTTCCTTCCTTCCTTCCTTCCTTTCTTTATCTTTCCTACCTTCCTTCTTTCTTTTTTCTTTCCTATTTTCTTTCTTTCTCCCTTTTTATGGTCTGTCTGTCTGTATTTCTTTCTCTCTCTCTCTCTCTATATATATATATATATAGTTATCTCTCTCTTTCTTCTTAGTACCCCACTTAGTCCATCCTGTACTGCACATAAATTCATGGGTGTGGGGCGTTTCACTGAAGTGTAGTTAACCTACCAGAACTTCCCTAAAGAAGACAAATCCTCCCTTCCTCAGAAGGCACTACATATCAATAGCTACTCAGTCAGTGTGAGCCCCTTGAGGGGCTGGAACTGTGATTGTCTTGCTCTTGTGAAGGGCTTGTGCAGGCAGCCACAGCAGCGAGTTCATGAATGTAGTGGTCCCACTGTGTGCATTAGACACAGTTTCACTTCCAAGATGGCCTCTAAGCCTTGAGAGAAGGTGCTGACATCCATGTATCATTTGTGACTGAGCATTCCACAGATATTTTTTCTTGGATCTTTGATTACTTGTGAGAGTCTGTGTTAACCATAGTCCACTGCACAAGGAAACTTCTCTGATGAAGTCTGAGAGCTACATTCAGTATACTGAATAAGGAAACAAAGGCAAGTTATTCATTATTGTGTGTGGTATTGTGGTGCGTGTATGAGCTACAGCAATGGTATGGAAGTCAGAGGTCACTTTTCTGGCATCAGGTCCCTTCTTCAACCTATAAGTGGGTTCTGGGGATCGAACTCAGTTCATCAGACTTGTGTGGTAAGCCTGATTACCAGCTGACCATCTCACTGGCCCAGTTGAAAGTCATTTTTATCATACATATTTTACCTTATGCATTTAGCAAATTCAGATACAAGACAAAAGTGAATATTCACAGGGACTGATGAAAAATGTTTTATAAAATTCTTTAATAAATTTCAAATCCATCATGACTAGAGCATATAAGTAATGATACACATATATCTATATACCAAAACCACATATACTTCATATTTCCTTTTTCTTCCCTCAGTATGCAAGAGTCGAACGGTTAATATATATAATGTAACATAAAGCAACTTATAAAAAGAAAATGTGTAATGTGTTATACATACATACATAATACATATATAAATATGTATGTATGACTATTTGATCAGGGTAACATTTTATTTGAGCAAGCCTGCGTCTACTATTATTTTGTACCAGAATGAGATAGTCTGTGGAACAACCATTACATCAATTGTGCAGACTTACGCATTAGCATCTCCTATTTTGGAGTTTTTAAAATATCGTCTGATTCTAGCTATAGTCAATTCTTGATTATCTCCAGTGATCAAATCATAGCAGTAATGGGGGAAAAAAACTAAATTGGGAGCTATTTCCACATGGAATTAGAGCACATTTCTATGTTTCTTTGGAAACATAGAATTTAAGAAATTCACGGCAATTTAGAAGAATTTTATTCTGATCTTCTAACCAGTGGGTCATTAAGTATTGAAGCTTAAAGGACCTTCCTTGATCTACAAACTGTCTCATGTTCATATTTATAGAGAGTATGATAGCATAAGTTTCAGATAATAAATCTATATTGGGTAGCATGTACTGTACAGCAGTAAGAAAATCAAATAGGTATTTATCAATGACAAAATGGAAACAATTCTTAGTACACATTTTGTTGGTTAGATGAGCTGTCACATGATGTAGACTTTCTCCCTAAAGCCTCACCTTTGATCTATTAGGATGGCAAAACTCCAATGTGTACTTACATTCTGATTCATCCATTATGTTTTGTACTTGCATTCATACCAGTGCATTTAAGGTATTGATTTTTTTTTTCCACAAATTGTCTTGGACAAAAATAATGGTTACTTTTTTTCAGTAAAAAATCATTCTCTCTAGGGCATAAACATGACATATAACCTATTCAAACTTATACTTTTGAAAAACCAGGGAATCAAAATTTTAAAAGTAAAAATTCTCCTTAGGTGTTGGGTGTTATAGGGATCTGGGATGTCGGTTATCTTGGTATATTGCCAGTCTAAATTCAAGCAGCCCTTTGTTACGCTGGCCTAGCAGCAGATAGTCACTCCCACACAATTTGTAAAATAATATCCAAGGGTTCCAGGGACAGCCTAAGCCTATGATATGTGTCACAGGTCATGAATTCTATCTGAGCTTATTTAAAAAAACACTCCTGCTGCCACCAGTATGTGCAAACTACCTGGCATATAATACTTTCCATTGGTCCCTATTCTAAATTAAACTTTATGTATATACAATTACTATTTTGTAAAACTTAGTCCAAAAATGTGTTAATCTTCTACATAGATTTCTCCACAACATAAATAGGTCAAAACATATATATCAAGATCTACACATTTTCCTATTTAAGTGTGCAAATATATTTAAATATTTAGATTCACATATAAATAAGTGTCTGACTCGACAGAAGTTTGATTCCACTTTGATCAGAGAGTTCAGGCCTGTTCTTGCTCCTTCAAGATCATTGTCAAGAGTTTCAACACAAGGTGTGGCTACTAATAGGTGTGGTTACTAATAGGTGTGGTTACTTGGTGTTTGGTATTAAGATGGTAATTACTTTGTGAAAACGACAAAAGTGGATCCTTTCCTACTTAGCTAAAGGTCAGAGAGTTCAGACCTTGCTCTTAAAGGTTATTGATAGGAGATTTGACTTAAGGTGGGACAGGAAGTTTTGACCTAGGGTGTATAGTTATTTGTGTTTTGGAGTATCAAGATGGTAATTACTTTATTCCTTGTTTGTGTCAGGTAAAGAGGTCTTGCCTTCTCTCCTTTTGGGTTTGGGTATCTAAAGATCATGAGAAATAAACACAGGCAGATTCAGTATTCTCTGAGTTGCCCTCCCAATTCCAAAAAAAAAGAAAAAAAAGAAAAAAAGATGATGGGACACTGATCTACTACTGGACGAGGTTCTTCAGTTATATCCTCTGTGATTGGAGTTCTCAGCTTACCAATAGGCTTTATTTGTTCTCATTTGTTTCTCTGTTGCTGTAATCAAATACCATAACCGAAAGCAACATAAGGGAGAGAGTCTAATGTCGAGGAAGGCATGGCAGCAGGAAGTGGGAAGGAAGAATAGGAAGTGGGGTGGGATGGGGTGACAAACCCTCAAAGCTCCCACCAGTAATGTACTAATTCTAACAAGTTTCTACCTTCTAAATGTTCCGTAAATTCTCAAAACATTGCTTCCAAGTGTGGACAAAGCATTCAAATACTATTAGAGATTTCTTTTTTATCGTTCAAACCACTGAACTGCTTATTTAATAAGCTGATTATGGTGTACCCAATACTAGGAAAACAGAGAGGACAAATGCTTTTGTTCACTTTTTCCAGTTATGCCATACCGGATGCCCTGCCCTGGGAATGGTTCCATATATAGTTAAATGCATTTTTCTATGTCAATTAACAATATCGAGGAAATCCCCCAGTGACATGACCAGATTATTCTTGATCCTATCAAGTTGACAACTAAAAGCAATTATTACAAAGGCCTTGTTGCCTATAAGATTAGAAAGGGTTAATGACTTTAAGTAGAATGTATTGGTCCCAGATTTCTCAGCATCACCACTTATTCCTTTCAGTCCTTAACACTTTTCAAGTCGTAAGAGCCTCTAATTAAAAGGAAAACAAATAACACCTTTATCTATTATCAACAAATACTTTAGACTTCAACTGATATTCTGAAAATTATTTGGTAACCAATTAACAATATTACCTTATAAAAACTTAGAAACTGTATACATTGGAGTTAGCTAAATGAGGGGGAGATAATTGGCTATACCTTGCAATATCTGTGACACCTAGACAAACTTATGGAAGTCATACTCCTTATAAAATGTTAATGTAAGGAATATTCTAACCCTGAGGACTGTTTCACATGTGATAGCTTTTTTAAAGTTCGACTCCAAGATCTTCCGTATTGTAAATATTTAAAGTAATACTTTTTTATGTTTTTTTTACTTTATTTTTTATATTGTTAAAAGAAAAATTTACATTTACTCCCCTTGTTCCCGGCCCTCCTGCTCCTCCACTACCCCACCGCCCTCCCCCTGCTTCCTTGAGATGGTGCAGGATACCCTGCCCTATGGGAAGCCCAAGGCCCTCCCCCCTCCATCTAGGTCTAAGAAGGTGTGTATCCATATAGAATAAGTTCCCAAATAGCCAATACATACATAAGAGATAGGTCCCAGTGCCATTATCGTTGGCTTCTCAGTCAGTCCCCA
>JAQHUG010000320.1:1702272-1744342 GCA_028555095.1 Dicrostonyx torquatus
GTCCCCACTGGCAGTCACATTCATAGAGTCCAGTTAGGTCATATGCTCATTCAGTCTTGGTCCAGCTGGATTTGATGAGCTCCCAATAGATCTAGCCCACTGTCTCTGTTGGTAGGCCAGTCCCTCACAGTCCTGACTTCCTTGCTCATTTTCTCCCTCTTTCTGCTCTTCTACTGGACATTGGTAGCTTTTAAATAGGACTTGAGGATATGCTCCTTCAGTCCTGGTCCAGCTGGATTTGATGAGCTCCCAATAGATCTAGCCCACTGTCTCTGTTGGTGGGCCAGTCCCTCACAGTCCTGACTTCCTTGCTCATTTTCTCCCTCTTTCTGCTCTTCTACTGGACATTGGTAGCTTTTAAATAGGACTTGAGGATTTAGCTCAGTGGTAGATCATTTGCCTGGAAAGCTCAGGGCCCTCATGTTTGGTGTCCATCACAAGAAAGGTTTAAAATAATGCTTAGATAAGCATTGCAAAGGAAACCTTTCATACAATTGTGAATATATAAGAGCAGTTTCATGTGTTATTGCTCCCTGACCATAAACCAAATAATTTTGGAGGTCAAGGTATTCATTGAATAAAGTGCACAGAAATAGTCTTGGCTTTCTGGTTTTCCTATAAGATTCATAAGTGTTTGCAACAGTTACTTAAAATCGGTTTATAACTAATCAATGCTTTGTTTGCTAATGTATGGAAATTTTTTCCCTCATTTCTACTCTGAATTGCCCCCAGCAAAAGTTCTACACTGAAGCAATGATACTTAAGGAAGCAGATGAAGTATAAAACTTGATATAAATATTAAGTAGATAAAACTAAGAAACTCGATATTAAATCATATTAAATCATATACTAAAGATGACCTGGGGATTCCATTGTTGTTTTCTATGTATATTTTTCCATTACCCAAAAAGCCCAAGAACACAGCAAAGCTGACAGGATGGTCTCTTTTCAGTACTAGATCTTCTGAAGTTCTGAAAAGATTAGTTTTCTAAGCAGTATCAGTGTTTGTGCAAGTTCTCATGATTTAGTATAAAAGTTCTACCAGAATGCCTCATTTTGGATGGAAGGTTTCTTAGGTTCTGATGATCTCTGTGACTGTGGTTAGTAAAATATAGGAGCCTAGAGATGGGATAGCTTTCATACAAAGCATGTGTTGGGGTAACCCTAATTTCCAGTGGCAGACTAACAGTCAGAAATTCAAGGAATTGCATTGATTTCTTACCAACATCAGATAGCTTCTAATTTCTGAATTCAGCATCCATTGACTCTCTCACAATTGTACTATGTGAAGATACAGCAGGCAGTATGAGTTGACTCAAGTCATTCTAAGCTTCTTAGTCTTTACTAGCAAATAATTACCATGGAAGATATTTTCTGTATGTCGTGATTTTATTAGACTATGTATCCCATCTCTTTTTCTACATAGTTTCTCAGCTTGCTGGAATGTTCAAAATTCTCTGTTAGAATAGAGGGATAGCTTCTAATGGCTACCTCTGCCTTTATTCTTCTCTTGGTTCACTGAATTCGGAAAATGAAAATTTATTTCACTTCCTTCTGTCTACATTTTTCCCTATAGATGATTTTGCCAAGTGCTTTCTTCAGCCTAATTTAAATGTTTTACAAATAGGACTTCGATCACAGCCCTTAGCAGAGATATATGTGACGCATTATGGTCTTATAAATAGGAAAGGCTTCTGGATGGGCAATATGGAATTTTCTTATTTCAGATTTCCTAAACTGCTTCAGAACATATCATCTTACCCTAATCTCGAGCAATCACTTTCTTTTAGGTAATAAATGTATTTTAAATCCCTCATCTTAATCCTATCTTCTACAAGGCAAGCTTTCTTTATTGAGACTGCTAATCACTCCTCTCATCATCAATACTATATGTTGTCTTATTACTTTCTCTGAATACCTTCATCGATTCAGATGCTTTGCTGACAGGGATGTTGACTGAACTGGGGTTAGAAATTCTGTTAAATTTCTATGACCTGTGTCTTGACCTCATTCATCCATTTTCTTTGGCAATTCTATTTTTCAACTGGGAGTGACTATCATGGAAATGTTTCAGTCAGGGTCATTTTTTAAAAAAGTATCTATTCTTTTCTGCTCTTGTTTCTATGGATAAGATCGTATAATAATACAAACAAACCAAACAATTATGACTTTATCTAGGTACTACTGATTCAAACATGCCCCTATGATTGTTTATTAAGACTTCTCTTCTTTATGTACTTCTCTTCTTTAATAACACTGTGGTCAAGTTGTGTGGTCTTGGCCTAGTCATGTTTTTCATGTTCATTTATTTTATAAAGATATCTGAAGATCATTATTTTAAAGTACCTTTATCATTCCAGTGGTCTCTTTTCAATCTTCTGTATTAGCAATTAAATTAGATTCATTAATGCAAAAGAATTAAAAGTCTCTATATATGTCCTTGGTCAGATTGACATAGTAGCTGTTATGTCAAGAAATTCTGCCCGACCTTAAACTCACTTCATGTCTTATCTTGAAGATATTCCTCATCCATTAGTTTAAATATCATGGAAAAAGCAGCATGCAACAAATTATCACTTGAGGTCAAACAGACTGTGTATGGACATTGTCAAATGGCTAGACCCTTGGCTAGCATCCAGCATCAAAGTGAGTTATCTTGTTCTAACAAATATCACCACTACAGGCATTTTCCCAATCAGTCCCACCAAATTCATCTGAAATGTCAGCACAGTGTATTATTGTGCATCTTTTTGATGCATCCTAGTTTTGCATTGGGTTCCTGAAATTGTTTTTCATTTCCCAATTATCAATAGGCAGACATTAAAAAATACTTAAAGATTTTTGTCCAAGTTCAGTATGCTTTGTTTCCATATTTATAAACTACTTAACTCAATTTGTGTTCTTTTATTTTAATGGTACAGAATTATAACTTGTTTACTGTGTAGTCAAAAATCTAAAGATGTTTATTGTAAAAATGGGCAATTGCATCATTAATCTTTATGACCTTTAAATTTTTGAGACACATGAGATGACTCAAGTTCCTAAGACTTCAAAATCAGCTTAGAAAATACTAGCCATAATTGACTGGTATATTCTCTACAAAGAAAAAATCAGGCAAGGCTTATTAGCTATAGCCAATGACACATTACAAATTATTAAAAAATAAGATAAGCCAACTAATCAATGACTCAGTATGTAAAACTGAAAGTGAAACTTCATAGGGCCATTAGTTTCAGATATCATGAATAAATGCTATTGTATACTGAATTTGAATTTATGCATAGAATTATACAATGGAAATATAGTAATACAGCAAGGAAAATCCATGTAACAGAACCCTTGCTTTCTCTAACTCAGGGAGTCTCCAATGTAAGGAAAGTCCATTCTGTATACATACTTAATATTTTTTCGTTGGTTTCATTTTGAATTCTTCAAAGACATTCTTTAAATGTCTCCAACATTTATTTTCAAGCTGTGAATGGGAGTGATGTTGTGAAATCTATCATTAATTTGAATTTAGTAACTTCCATGTTTCAAACTATTCCCAAACCTGCCAAGTTTGCATGATTTGTATTAATTATTGTAATACACATATATTAGTTAAGTGGACAATAGAATCAGGAATTTAACTACATTGATTAAAAATTAAAGATTCACACATTTGGCATTTTTTTTTTTTGTGGAAAGCAGGTGGTTTGGTTTTTGATCTGTGCCACTGACTAGTAGTTCCCATCCTTCCTAATGCTAAGACCCTTTAATACAATTTCTCTTGTTGGGGTGATCCTCAACTATAAAAATATTTTGTTGGTACTTCATAACTGTAATTCTGCTACTGTTAGGAATCATTATGTAAATGTTTGATAAGAAGGATATTTAACATGAAAACTTTAAAGGGATCATGATAAACAAGTCGAGAAACACTGCACTAGACAAACAAGATTTTTTTCAGAACAGTATATATTGAGAAAAGAATTCTAAAGGTAGAAATGGGCATTGATTATTGGCTTATCTTTTCAATCATGCCATTCACACAACCCACCATTGGGTTCCAAATCAATAGTACAAATTTGCAGTTACAACAACAATGAATGCTCCCCAATAAGGTGGTAAGTATCTCTTTTATACCACATGCTGAGTCATGCATAGCGGTCAATACCTTGACCAATCTCACATAAGAGGATACTGGAACCTCCTCCAAGCAAGGCACCTGGAAACCCCACATTTTGTTCCAGGCTTTAAGAGTTACAGATAGCCCTTGCTCTCTCTCGGCAATGTTCAATCCTTTTAATAGAGGAGTCATTCCTTTTGAGCCCATATAACTACCCCTGATAGTGCTGGACAAGGGAGGGTACTTCTTCATCCTTCTCCCAGTGGTCCCTTTATCTGATGGATATCTAAAGAGTAGTCTGAGAGACTGGCCGCTTAATGGCAAGGAGGCCGGTACATATCTCTTTTAACACCTAATTCCTTCATAACCTCTTTCTCCTAGGTAACTCCCCGTTCCCTCTTCCACTTCCCCAATTCCCTCCCAAGTAGAGTATGGGATTTTTTTTCTCTTGCTCTCTCTCTCACTTTCTCTTTTCTGTATCTCTCGGAAATCAGACAGGAGTTCAGAGCACTTTCACTACCTTTTATGAGGTAGATTGTGATGTCATAGATGGGGGCAGGGCTAGTCAACTTTCTACCCACCTCCCAACCTGTGCTGAGGGAGCTCCAATCGGGAGTGGAAGCAGTGACTCCTCCATGGTAAGTAACTTCAATTTATAATCTAATATCTTTTGTAATTATTAATTCTGTAGAGTGGGGAGGGGGTAGGTACGGGCTAGAATTCCAGGCAAATGATCATATGCAAGTTGAAACACTCTTTATCTAATCAACTTTGAGCAAAGGTCCTTTTTGTTTTTGAGAATGCTTAGGAATCTGAGCAAAGATAAACTTCAACAGTCATCCAAACTTGAGAAGTACACATGGTGTTGTCATACCATTTCAGCCTTTTTTTCCATTGGGACTGAAAGTGTGTAATGTGCAATGTATCTATCGAGCAATCTCTGTGTAATCCCCTGAAAACAGATAGCCAAGAGTATGATAAGCTGATTATTTGTCCTTAAAGAGAGCTGCAGGGCCTTGCAATGTCCTTTATTGGTATTGGCCGTGAGGCTTTTGTAGGACTTCTAAAACCATAGTGGTAAAAAAATGCAAGATGTATTTTCAACATGCTCAGTTTGGGTTTTTTTTTTTTTTAATGAAAAAAGTTAACACTCTTGCAAGTTTAGGGCATGACCTTTTAAAAGTGTCACAACCAAATAGGCTACTTCTTTTTGTATGTTATTGTTGCTGTTGAGTGTTGTAACATTGTTGTTTTTCTCTGGTCACTTGGTGGTTAGGATATGTGGAAAGCTGTCCTTCCAGTTTCTGTTGCTGATTAGCTCTTTCTATGCCTTACTGTTTAGAGACACAAGATGGAGTGAGCCTTTCTCTCTCTTTTTTTTTTCTTGTTCTTTTATGGTTACTTATTACAATGCTGGAGCTGGAGGATTTTGCATGAGGGGGCAAAAGGGGATTATGAATGCAGTTACACTTTTTAGGTGATGTGGAAAGACTAGGGTGGATCTTTTTCTTTCGTTTCTTTTCTTTTTTATTTTCTTTCTTTCATTCTTTCTTTCTTTTTTGAACATCAGAATATGGACCGTCTGGAATGAAATGGACATATTTATGTGTCGATTATGAACATTATAAAATACACATTGTGGCTGTCATTTATGTTTTTCATAGGTGTTTAAATGGGAACAGTTTGAAAACGGAGATCCTCTTATTTTACTTTGTTTTTTATTGAAATGGGTCTTACATATCTTAGGGTGACCTCAGAGCTGTTATGTAACTGAGAACAACCTTGAATTTCTTATCTCCCATCTCATGAGTGCTGAGATTAGATGTACACTATCATACCAAATTTAATGTGGTCCTAGGATTGATCCCCCAGGGCTTTTGGCGTGTCCCAGACACACTTTCCGACTTATCCATATCCACAACCACAAATCGACATAGTTCTTACTAACAGTTTCTCTGTTTTTCTGTTTAATTCAGAACCTGTACTTCTTTTAACAGATTTGTAGAACTTTGCATTTTATTAAGCTTTGGATTATTTTGTTACTGGGAATTTGGGACGTATAGGGGTGGTGTTTCTAGAATTAATTTCTCTCTTAGATGCCTAGTCTAAAGGATTGACTACAGTGTTAGATGTTTTAGTCGTAAAGATAATCAAGCTATGCTAGCCAATAGGAAGATTTTGGGTGGTAATCACCAACATTCAACCTAACGTTGCTACAGTTTGGTTGTCCCCATCAAATCTCTTATCTATCTCTCATTAAAACGTTATATTCCTAAGTCCCAGGTAGGAGCAATTTTTCAGTGCTAGAAAATGTGATGTCTACTCATAGCTCAAGTTGTTAATGTCTTTTATCAACCCCTTCATACAGCTGCCAGGTAAGAAATGGCAATTTTTTCCAAACTTTTGGACACAATCATCTTTAAACTTCGTGAGTTGAGAGTGGTTGTGCTGTACGCTGAGAGTCTATCATGGAATGTGTCATGCATGCACTTGTTGATTTTCATGTGCATGTTCCATCTATAGTGGTGTTCAGTGTTTTTTAATGTATTTTGTATGTATTAAAATTATAATTTATATATGCACAAACATATACTCTAAAGGAGATGGTGGATTGTAAAAGCTGTTGTAATTAAGATCTGTAATTGATATATTGATCCTCTTGCTGTCATTGGCTGGTTAGATTTACCCAAAGTCAATGATTTAGGTCTTTTGGGCAATTGCTTTTCTTATCTATGAAGTAGGTTTATGGCCTATAAAGAATGTAGTCTCATTATATAGACCCAAAAATTCTATATTTTCATGATATTTTAAAAAATATTAGCCAAAATGAGGACTAAATAGTTGGAAAAATATAGTTTTTATATTGGACATATATCCAAGATTTAAAAAAACTTCATTGAAAAATAGATTTTAAAATATATCCTCCATCTGGTGTACTATTTTTGGTTAATACTATATATGAATATTCCATGTTCTTTGGCATGTAACCACCATTTAGTTAACTTGTTCTCTATAACCCACTTAGTTCTGAATTAACTGAAATGTAAGGAGAAGTGGTACAATGATAAGTAGCTATGCTGTTTCTAAAGAATTATTGGTTTAGAATTCAATATTTTTTATGTTTTTTGGTTAGAAAACTTGTTTAGCATTAAGAGTTATACCATACCTCGTAGACACTCAATAAGAATGACCTCATTGAAGACTCTGAAGTTCTAGGTTACATATGTAATATGTTGTGGATAAGTATTAATGAGTAGAGAGTTGGTAGGTACTAAACTATGAGCTATATAGGAGATCAAAAGGATAGTTCATCTTTTTTATCTAATCACTTGCCAAGTGACAACTTGGAAATTAACATGGTAAGTGCTGAAGTTACTAAGAAATATCCCTGTGATCCTCTAAGAGAAGGATCTAGTTTAGATTATCCAATATAAGTATCTTCATTTCCTAATGTTATATAAAATTCTGCAATTCACTACTTCAGTAACTACCTTTAAATCATAAACTTGTTTATTTGGGAACAACATGCTCGTAGAACAAAATGTTATGGAATGGCTTTGTGAGAAGTGGAGGCATAACCTTAGTAGTACTGGTGCTTGTGTTTTTGTGTGTTTGTATTTTTGTACATGAGGATGCCAGATAAGAATGTAAGTCTTCAAGATCACAGAAATATTAATGGACTTGAGGATATCCTGTATTCAGATGTGTTTTACATCAGAATTAAAGTCACGACTGATAGTCTTGTACTTTTGCTGAATCACTTCTGACTTTATCATAAGTTTAGTTACCAGCACACTTTACTACTTTAGACAACTTAAGAACCCCACAAGTGAATGGACTGTAATTGTTTTCAATGAAGATAAAGCTAGGTAACCACTTTCTCAGTTACGGAGAATGTCATGTGACGATGCCTAGCCCCGTCTGTGGAAGACAGTTGAAGGGAAAGGGATTAGCCGGCAGGTTAACTGGTTTCCTTGTGAAAATAGAAAGGAAACATTTTTCTGGAGACATCTTTGGCAGGTTTAGAAGGCTTAGTTGTTGATGAAAATGTCCACCAGCCAATGAGAATATGTGTTATAAAGATGAATTTGGAAGGTAAAGATAATCAAGAATCATATAACATCCTCTGCCCTAGAAAAGTCAGAGGTGATAAAGTTTAGGTGTTAAAAGTTTTTATTTTTATTTATTTATTTATTTTTTTTGGTTTTTCGAGACAGGGTTTCTCTGTGGCTTTGGAGCCTGTCCTGGAACTAGCTCTTGTAGACCAGGCTGGTCTCGAACTCACAAAGACCCGCCTGCCTCTGCCTCCCGAGTGCTGGGATTAAAGGTGTGCGCCACCATCTCCCGGCTCAAAAAAGTAAAGTAAAACTCTATGTCCTTATGTCAGTCTTTCCCCTGATATACTTGGAAGAGGTTTCTGATTTAGATCTGATTTACACATTTGGACAAACAAAAACTTATACAAAAGCCTCCGTAATACAGAATCAGTGATAATTTATAGTGTGTACTTGGTCTCACTTTCTTGTCTAAATCCATCCAAGTTACTATTTTGACCTTTCTAACAGACTAGCTTTCCATGAATAGAGCTACCCTGCAGCCTATCTCCTTTCCCAAATTCTCAGGGCTTTGTAACTAAGTAAAGATTTGGCTCACTACATTCTGTGAAATGCTTTTGAGTTTCTTAATGTGACATCAAAATTACCTTTTAGATTTTATTATCTTAAGAAATTGCTTTTTTCACAGGATAAACTTGACTATGTGAGAACACTGAAGTTTAGTGATCAAAAACAGTTTTCCAACGGGGGAAAATTTTGTTGGAACTAATTGTTCAATACAACGTTCAAATGAAACTTGAATTATTTTCCAAAGATGTTATAGATCGTTAAAGGAGGGTAGTGATGTTAGAACTGTTTTTCCCAAAAGAAAGTTGACTAGCAAGCATACTTCTAGGGTATTCTAGAAATACTCAGATCTGTAAATTAACACATACTGAATGTATAATGTGATGTCTATTGTTTGATGTTGTATAGATATATATACACAGATGAAATTATCATGGAAGACAGGTGTCTGAAAGAAGTAACAATGATACGTTACAATAATCTTTCAGAATGAAATATATTACAAAATTATGTGAATAGTTAGGTAGAAAGGGGAAAGAGTCAAAAGAAAGCATATATATGTATATGCATAATTTACACACACATAGATATATGTCTTTACAGATATAGGACTACGTATAGAATAAGTTTTTCTGGAAGAAGAATGTATAATATCTCTGAAGAGAAAATCAGAAAAACATACTATTCATGTATATGCACGTTTTAGGCTGATTGGACCTAAGAATGCCAGAGAAGGGTGGAAAGTATCCTATTATGAATGTTATTCAGTCAATGTTCTTTTTTTTTTCTCTTTTAATGACCAGAACATCTGCATGAATAACCCAGCATAGGGGTAAGAGCAGGCTAAGAAGATGCAGAATCTGGGCTAAATAGCAGTCCTCTTGAATAAAGATGATAGAGTGTAGGATCTTAGAATATCTAATTAACTACCAACTTCTTAACACACACCAGGTGATTCATTTTCACACCTCTGTTTCAAATCTGCAAAGTAACAAACTGACTCATCTTTCTGTTCTTGGAAGAAGTTTCATAAGTAAAAAAATTTAAACATTAGGAGTTAAGAATTTAGAGGAATTTAGAGAGTTAAAGGTAACTTTATTAGTTCTGTTTTCATAGCTGCAGCTAAAATACTTTGAGAGACCAATTTCAGGATGGACTTACTGGTTTTTGTCTCAGTGTTTCTGATTGTCAGTCATGGGCACTTGATTCTTGTGTTTCAAGACCCAGGTTGAGGCAGAAGATAAAGGCAGTGGAAGCATGTAGCAAAGGTTGCTTGCCTTCAGAGAGAGAGAGAGAGAAAGAGAGAGAGAGAGAGAGAGAGAGAGAGAGAGAGAGAGAGAGAGAGAGAGAGACTGCCTCTTTAGCAATCTCCCTGGGGCTTTCTTCTACCTATGACTGTCTTCCCACTGTTTGTCACTTCCCAATAATGCCACCATAATATGAATCCATCGAGGAATCAATCCATCAATTAGGTCAGTTCCCTTAGGACTCCAATATTTTCTCTAAAGCTATCATCTGGCAGCTGAACCACTGATTCATGAGCCTGAGTGGGACATTTCACATTCACACTGAAACAGTAATATAAGACTATTCATCAAATAGTCCATTTAAGCCTCGGCTAAACATGAGGAAAAACGCTGTAAGGATGATGGTTAGTAAGTCTCAGTAATGTAGTAAATGATGAACTTAAAGGAAGAGTGTAGGGCTATAAGGATCTGAGGATGGTCTTCAATATTTTGTTTGTCATGTCCCAACACGAAAAGTTAAAGAAGAATGAAACTAAGCGGCTCTATATCTCCAAAATTGTGAAAGGGGTGTGTATTTATGTGTGTGTGGAAGATGGAGAGGGAAGAAGAGAATATTGAGAAGAAATAGGAAAGAAAAATTCAGAGAAGTATTTTTTTCTGGAATAGTATTCTTATTTATTTTAAATTTAAAAACAAACTTTTTTTTTTTCATTTTATATAACAATCCCAGTTCCCCCTCCCTCCCCTCCTTCGCCCTTTACATTCTTGGGCCCACCCCATCCACTCTTCAGAAAGGGTAAGGCCTTGCAAGGGGAGTCAATAAAGTCTAGCACATCAAATTGAGGCAGGACAAAGGCCCTCCCCCCTGTATCTAGTCTCAGCAAGGTATCCTTCCACAGGGAATGGGCTTCAAAAAGTCAGTTCATGCACTAGGAATAAATATGACCCAGAAAGTCAAACACTGCATATATTCATTCATCAATGGATATTAGACATAAAGCAAAGGATAACCAGCCTACAGTCCACAAACCCAGAGAAACTAGGTAGAAAGTAGGACCCTAAGAAAGATATGCATGGATTCTTCCTGGGAAGTGGAAGATCTCCTAAGTGAAATGGGAGCATTGTGGAGGGAGGTAAAGGGGACAGGGGAGGAGGAGGAGAACGTTAGAATAACACTGATGGGTTGTTAGATGGCTTTAAGTGAAAGTCTTTGGAAAATGTGCATTTTAGCATGTTTATGTGTTTATGCTCCCAAATTATGACCTAGATAGTCTGTATTAAAATATTAGTTGCATAACTATATGTTTGAATCAACAATCAATTAGAAGTGTAAATTTTTTTCTGTTTTCTCTTCATGAATAACAGCTGTTACCCTACACCCACCAGTCTGTGCAGAAAGCTAGGGAAATAATCAAAGACAGAAAGAAGGGACACTTGAGAGATGCCCCACTTTTGTTCTTTCCAAAGAGATGCTACACATTTTTTTTGATATTGTAGATAACCTCTTGTTCTCTTTCATCGTTTCTGCCCCAAGTCAAACTTTTGGACTTTCAGGGAGCTGAGCAACAAGTCCAGGGATCTGCCTCACAGAGATAGAGCATCATTGGGAGTTTAGAGGAATCACATGGAGAGGCATTGATTGAAATCAGGCAAAATGATTCTGAGAAAGGAGAAAAGTATTGATGTTCACATTTGAGAATATAGAAGCAACAGTTAGCTACTAAAGTAGGTGATACTCATATATTTGCTTCCACCATTCTCAAACTGAACTTTGAAAAGCAAATACAGATCAGCATCCAGCTTCTAAATGTTCCTGATATAGATGGATTTGCACTCTAGAAAGAAAACAGGGGACAACCTCATGGGCTAAGGTGAGACCCTCCTAGAATATAAAGACAGTCTGAGACTCATAAATAAGAAGACTCTTTTTTACCCCACTTTACAAAGTCTGGCGTAGTCCAGAAACCCTTTGCTGTGAATGTTGTTATTGTTAGTGTAGAATATTTAACAGCATCTCTAAACTCTCTGTACTAGATGCCTACAGCAACCACTCATTGCTAGTCAGTGATATTTGACTGTACTGGAGTCAACACAATTCTTGACATTTGACTCAGAATATACACACCCTTTGAGGTGGGTCCTCTTGTATTCCTTCTCTTAGGAAGGGAATAAGAAGGCAGAGGAAAAGAAGGGAAGAAGATTTGCTTTCTGCCCCTCAGTATTAGCCTATCCCCAGAGCATGGAGGTGTACTTTGCTAAAAGAAAGACTGTTAGCAACTCATTAGAGCTGTTTTACCCATCATCACCTTATCTCCTTCCTAGTTGTAACAGATACGCCCAACTTACAGATCCTGGACTTTCTGTTCCTAAAGACAATTGTTTCATGATAATATGTAGAGAAAAAGTTCTAAATGGTTGAGAATGATTTACATTTACTGCTTTGTATAAGCAAGGGGTTTAAAACAATTCCATTGTGTTTATGACATTTAAGAGCTTGCAAGTTTCTATCCTCAATGCTCTGATACAGGTAATTTATTTGATTTTTAAAGTACTGCAAAAACAATGGAATTACCATAGCACTTTGTTCATTCTGTATACTCTGAAATCTTGCTGTGGTAGGGACAGATAATATAAATTTTTAAGATGGAAGGAAAAGGGAGGAGTGATAGGCCATGTTCCTTCCTTAAAATATTATTTTTCAATAATGTCTAGTGCATTAGGCTAATGACTATGTTGAAATTCAAATTTCTACTGCAGTCGTTTTTGAGATATTTATAGACAGTAAATTCTATAGTATGTAAGTTTGTGTCGGGTGAGCCTTGAAACCATGGGGTTATTGTCAAGCACTGAACTTGTTTCACAGCTCAGAATTATAATAAAGTGAGAGAGCTCTTGCAAGTATAACCTTAGAGTTGAGGCACTACTCAGGGATATATCAGCAGCGATATAGCAAGGTGTAGCCTTGGCCCTTTTTGTCTCTTGGGAGAAAATGAGAGGACCTTAAGTCTTGTAATACATATATAGGTGATTTAAGTTTGTCAAGGCTAGATTCACAGGAAATCCAAGAGAAGAATTTTTGCCTTGGGGAAATTTTCATATCAATATTAAATATGGTAAGATGCAGCATCTTGCTCATGCTAAAATCAACCTCCAACCCTTTAATGTTTATCTTGTTCCTGGGTTAACAGTTGCTGTCGTCTTAAAGTTAAAGTAGTATTTTTCTTTTTTTAATATTTATTTATTATGTATACAATATTCTGTCTGTGTATATGCCTGCAGGCCAGAAGAGGGCACCAGACCTCATTACAGATGGTTGTGAGCCATCATGTGGTTGCTGGGAATTGAACTCGGGACCTCTGGAAGAGCAGGCAATGCTCTTAACTGCTGAGCCATCTCTCCAGACCCCAAAAGTAGTATTTTTATACCAGTAAGGTTTTCAACTCATAAGTTTCAAACTTCTTTTCAACAGAAACTGATACAATTTCCTCTGATTTTTGGCAATACTCTTATGCATTTCCTGTTTTCTGAGGACTCTGTCCTCTTTAATCTGTGAATTATGCAAGTTTCTTGTGTGTCTCAGTCTCTTCTCAGAAAGTACAGACAATATGTTGTCTATCCATAGAGGTTCTTTGTTGAACCAAAAATATGGCTGGTTTTAGATGGAAGGGAACCCTCAGGTGTTTTTACTACACTTTCAGTCAAGTTCATTCACTGCAAGAGAGCAAGACTAGAGATTTCCAAATGAGGCCAAGCCTTGGCAGGCACCTGTATGGGGAAGCATCCTGGCTTCTAAAGAGAAACACTTTATATGCCCCTTTTGTCTTCTTTTAGATAAAGGCATTTGGAACAGTGGTACATTACTAAGTGCATGATACACAAGGACAATCTTTCTTTTTTTTTGTAGGTTCCTCGTAAGTTTCATTCACCTACTGATGAGAAGGTGAAGCAAAAGTCAGTATTATTTTTTTAAAAAGTAGGGTTAATTCAGGAAAGGTATAACAAATTTAGTTACAGGACATATGCAAAATTAGGGAGATACCTAAAAGTGCATAACTTAGCAAAGAGAATACTTATCAATTTTTAGTTTCCAGCAGGCACATCTCATACTTTAGTTTAAAGAGAAGCCTCCACTAAGAATCCACCACTGAACTGACTGCCGGTTATCCCACTATCACCAACACCTAATCCCAGTGTGCTTCCTGTATTGGGAGCCATTGTAGAAAACACAGCAATAAGGGGCAAGAAGGCACCTGTATGTAAGGACCTAGAATAGTAGCCATGGAGACTTGACTCACAAAACTTGTGAGCACAAAGCAGCAAATAAATAGCTCTTTGACTGGAGCAAGAAATGCAGTAGAATTTTGATGAAGACATCAAAGGCAGATTAGTGGATGAGCTGTTAGCTCATGTGGAAAGCATGACCTCCCTTCAATTTATTCTTAGAAATTGTCCATCTCTTTTCCACCGCTTAAAACATGTTTCCTGTATAGTAGCCTCTGAAGACAAGTTTTCTGAATAAAGTTGAGATTATAACTAGGCCATTATGCAATCAGGGCCAAGGTGGAGATTCACCTTCTCTGGAAAATCTTTTTTTTTTTTTTCTTATCTTGCCAGGTACTTGAGTCTTCTGTTGGAATACCTGCTACCGAACAGATTTCTTGGGCCAGTAATATCTGTCTGTTCCAAAATTTAGAAGAAATTATGTAATAATCATTTATAGCCACATACTTTAAACTTTAAAAATGTGTTTTAAGCTTCTTTATTTTCTTACTCAGACCTCATAATAAACTTTGAAAAACATTGTTATTAACTTCATTTTACACTTGAAGAAATAGAAACTTATTTGACTGTCCCAACCTTTTATGGGAAGTAAATGATACAGAGATAGTTTCTCTCATGGATAGCCTTGTGTTTTATGAAATGAGAGCACAGTTTAGGAGTGTCTGTTCTGCAGAGCAGTAGTAGAAAGAATATAGGAAGTGTCACATGTTAGGTGCTATAAGGTATAATGACCATTGTCCTTACTATGTCAGTTTTTGTCTTATAATGTCTGCTAGATGACAAATTAAAAGGTTATGTAGAAATTGGAATTTGTAATATTTTGAAATACTTTTTCTTCCTAACTCTTTGGTTTTATGGGAAGTGGTATGTGTAAAATCTTCAGAGGAGAAAAAGGAGAAGTTGTCATTAATCAAGTTTGCATTGAGTATGGAGAGGCTCTTTTGGAGAGTTATAGTTGCTGGAATGAGAGTAGAGCCTGAAGATGATGTCCCCACCACTCTGCCATGAATCATGATGGCAAAGCTGATGTTTGTGTGTGTTGGCTTCCTTTGTGTGGCCCGGATGACTTCTTGGTCACATGACTCATGCTTGTGAGCAAGTAGAATGTTTCATAGGGTGTGTGAACTACAAGATTTCATGCTAGAGAGTAGAGTGTGAGAATCCCATAGTAGGCTCCTCTCTTCAAAGAAGACTGTCACAAAATGTTAAGTATTCTCTATTCTGGTTTCCTCATATGTAGAGAAGGGGGTGATCATATGTACTTGTTTTAAAGATCTGAGAGAATTTATGTGGTGCTAACATGATGCCTAGCAACCACACCTTGCTACCTTGTTGACATTAGTATTCTCAGTAGAGTAGATATTCTTTATTTATGAAATGTTTTATGAAGAAGAAGCCTGGTTTTGAAATCTACTCAAATTACAGTGATGGAAGAGGTCATAAAATTAATGTATATTGTAGTTTGGCTCATATACTTTGTCAGTTATGAACTTTTTCTACTCTTCTGACAGACTCATGCCTTTGGTTCTACTTCCATGGAAGGATGATTAGGTAGAAGGAATGCATAGTAACCTACTTATTTGCATTTTAGGCCCATGTGTATCTTTCCATTTCTATTTCCAAGTCTTTAATGTCACAATAACTCAACACACCCCTGTTGGAGGTGTTTGGAAAGCAGCAGGTTTGTGGGAAATATGTACAAGATAAAGTATGGATTAGATGGCAAGACTATGGAAAATATTTATAAATGAAAGAAGAAAACAGACTGAGGTTACCAGGGTGGGAGTGTACTGAAATTTTAAAACTTTTTAGTTTAGTTTTCAGTAAGTTTTGGATTTTCCCTTAATTTGACTGAGGTAGAGACTGAAGTAGAGAGCCCCTTGAAGAGGCTGATGAGAGACGTGACAGGCTGAATTCATTTGAGAGGATACTTCTGGCTTTTGTTTGAGTAGTGAAGTGGGAAAACTACAGGAAGAAAGAAGAGTGGCTAGGACAAAGTATGGAAAAAACTA
The DNA here is from genome assembly GCA_028555095.1 of Dicrostonyx torquatus. NCBI lineage: Eukaryota > Metazoa > Chordata > Mammalia > Rodentia > Cricetidae > Dicrostonyx > Dicrostonyx torquatus. The sequence continues at coordinate 1,718,543 of JAQHUG010000320.1, forward strand.
ACAGTGATGTTTCAAGAGTTGGCTAATGTGAGTGATCAGAGTGCAGAAAGTGAGATGGATTCCAATAGCAAGAGTATTAAAGCTGAGAGGACAGGAGATGATGGGAAATATGACGCCGTGTCAGAGAGAGCAAAACGCAGCACACTACTCAGGGTGCTTCATCTAAGTGGTATGAAGAAGGGAAGGGCTGCTGACTGAAAGGAAGAGGTCTGTGGGAGGAGTGAGTGGGTTTTAGGTTAGGGGTGGAGTGATTCATAAAGCTCCTACTTGCTTTAGAAGATGGGGGAAAGTCAGTAAGAAAAGACCTGCAAAAGATTTGATTATTCTCTAAATGCCAAAGGATCTTTGAAAGGTAACTCAAGAATCTGAAGTGCAATAGATATAGAAATGAACTGAGCTTATTGTTGCATATATAGCAACTCTCTTCCTAGGTCAAGGTGAAAATTATATCCAAACCTATGGTAGGTATACATAGTGATCACATGGAAGTGATTATGGTGACAGTTCATGATGGAAAAGCAGTGACTAGAATGAAGGAAATGTTTGAAGGCAATTTTTCTGTGTCTACTAAAAGTAGACAGAGAAAGTGTTTTCAATTATAAAAAGCTATGGATCAATTACTGAAATTTAAAACTAATTTAATTAAAATTATTTGGTTTTAAATCATGCATTATACTGAGGGCCTCTTATGAACACTTGAGTTATGGAACTTTCTTTTTGTCTTAATTCTCATTATTATAATGAAAAAAGATTTGAAATTTGGGTTAATGTACTGAATTATTTTATATAGCTGTAGATGTGTCTAACATTTTACTTAGTTTTAAATATTTTATTTAGGAGATCATTACTCATGAATTATGTAAGAAGATAATTATTATATTAGAGAAAAATGATAATTAATATACAGCAGTTCTACTTAATGACAGCCGAGATGTCCCAAGTGGATATCTGAAATTTAGGCGTAAGGAGTTCTCTATGGCATAGTCATCAAGCTCAGCTATGAAATGACTATTGGATACACACTAGACACAGGTTTGATTCATTTACTAAGAAATGGTGCAAAATTCATCATGCTACTAAGAAAGAACGATGCACAATTTAAAACTTGAGATGTTTTAGTTCTAGAGCACTCTATTTAGTAATTCCAGACCAAAATTGTCTTTAGATCACAGAAACTGATAGGAACAAAACAAGGAGGACTTCGTTTAGTGCAATTAAAAGAGCTGACAAGAATCCAGCAGAGACTGCCTTGCTAGAGTACTTATGAGGACAGAAGGCACATACACTACAGAGCATACAGCAGAGGAAGTCTCAGACCATGTTTATTATAGAGGAGAATTCTGATGGACCGTGCAGATCTGATAAGGGCATGAAGGAGAGTGCATATTAATTATCCTTTTTCCTGTTGAGTACAGACTAACTAAAAGATACAGTTTTCCAATTTTGACTTTTAATGATCTTGAATTAAAAATATGCACCTTCTCTTACTATTTTCTCTTTCCTGCACTATGTGGTTAATATAATAAATGCTACCAGGAGGAAATAATGGTAGAATGATATTCATGAATCTTAATTTGATGAGATTATCATTCTCCCTTAAATAATATTGAGACAAGGTTAGTCTCAGCTGGAGATGATAGGTGTTAGGCCCAATGGCTCAAGGTGTATTTAAAGATGAACAGTTATGTCAGGTGGTGGCGGCACACACCTTTATTCCAGCACTAGGCAGAGGCAGGCGGATCTCTGTGAATTCAAGGTCAGCCTGGTCTACAAGAGCTAGACAAGAGCTAGTTCTAGGACAGGCTCCAAAGCTACAAAAAATCCAGTCTTGAAAAACAAACAAAAAAAAAGATATCCAGATTTATTGATTTAGGAAAGAATTCAGGGAACCGTAGAACCATGAACCATGTGCTTTTTTTTTTTTTATGAAGATAAGCCATGCCTTGAGATGATGGTCTTCACTTTATCATATATTAGTTATTTTATTTGATGTTTCTAAAATTAGGTTGAAAATATTGATTTTGAAGACACAAAACTAAAGCCATCTTAAATCCAGGCCCAATCTTTGTGAGTGTCTAACCTAGCAGGCACCCCACCCCAGGTATCCCACCCCATGTACCTGTAAATTCAGAGAAAAGCCAGAACTGGCCCCAAAATCGTCTGGCTTCCCAGAGACTCGAGGACTGCCAATCAGAAGCTAGACAGACAAGTTTTTCTTCCAGTTACAGGGTGGTTTTGTGGAAAGTTGCAAAAATCTCCTCTTGACTTAGAGCCCACTATCCCCAACCCAATCAGGTAATGTTAATGCGTGTAACTTTATGCAATAGTAATAGAGGACAGATAGAGCTGAGGATCTTGTATGTAGGGCATTTTTACATTTAGCACTTAGAAATTTAGGAAAACCCAAGATTATACCATATTATGGTCAAGAGCAGACCATTTTCACTTAACTGTTTATCATAGATATCTTTCCACATGTCTACAAAGAAATTACATTTATATTTTCAACTAAGTAGTCATGTGAATGGTTACATAGTTAGTGTGGCTATAGATACCCGATTTTTCTACTTCAAGCAATGCTGCAGAAAACATTCTTGTGCAGTATAAAGATCAAGACTTTCAAGTAGAGCTGCGTTTAGTAGCTCATTAAACATCACATAGTTAGTGATCAATCCCTTTGGACCTTGAACCCAGGTTGAGTCATAGCTTAAGAATTCACTGATGTTGAAGAAGGGTTTCTCTTATACTGCCACATTGTCATGAAATTTGGGAAGTGGGTCCACTGGAAATAGGAAGAGTGAAGGTAGGGATGCTCTCTATAGGGAACACAATAAGAAGCTTTGGTCCTTTGAAGAGTAGCTATATGATATTAAAATTGAAAGGCCAATAATGCAGATATATATGATCAGAGGGGACACCGTCAACAGCGAATACAATGAATATGGAGTATATGTATATGATGACACAAAACCTGACATTCTCCAAGATACTGTCCAATACCCCGTCATGGTGTGTGTCTGAAGATTCATAGGTCACTTCTTAACCTGATGAATTTATTTTCTCACAATCTTCTGTCACATGGAAGCAAAAATTTTAGAGATCAATAGACCGGAAAATCCTGAGTGGTGGGATGATATTGGGAGCTGGAAGGAGGAAGAAAGTCAGGAAAAGATGGGAGAATTCCTAGGTGCCTGAGACATAATTGCTCCTAATTTTACAAGAGGCAAAGCATCTCAAGTGTAGCAAGAACCTCTTGTTTGGGTTGAGCAAAAATTATTCAGCCTTTACTGGTAGAGAAAAAATAGCTTTAAGCCATATTTAGAAAATGTGTTGACTGTAATTAAGCCTTCATGGGAGTCCCAAAGGTTTACTTACCTATAATTGAAAAAATGCAAATGAAGACAGTTAATCAGTGAACTGGCCGACTATGAAGCACTACTACCTACCTAAATGAATTAAAAAATCCAAGACACAAATATATCCAGTGGAGAGTTACCTGGGAACCAATTGGTAAATCTCCCAGTTTGTAGACATTTTGCTTAGCCTATCTGAGACCTCAGGACGTTTGTGCTAAGATCTTTGCCAATTTAATCTTTGGCGCATACATACAGATTTCCTCAGGACTGACTTTCAGTGTTGGTAGAGCACCAGCTGCCTCTCTGGGAGTGCTCACGGACCCCTTATGGAAGAAAACAGCAAATCTTTTGTGTTCCTTTATTGTCATGATTGATTCCCTACTTAAAATGAAAGTATTTGTCATACAAGACTGAGTGATAAAATAAGAAGAAATACTCTAGGGCAAAGTAATTGCTCAGGTACCTGACAATATCCTAGTGATATCTGTTAGACATTGGTGCGTATTATATTTTGTACTTGTGGAAAAACCACAATCAGCCAGGGACTTTTTTTTAACCTCAGATACAATGATTCTTAATATATGTTGCTAGCTTTTACTACCTAATTTAAAAAATAGTTTCCTAAAATAACTTGCACTTCTGTTAAGACTTACGTATTCTCATTAACGGTTTTATTCATTGAAAACTCATAACAAAGTGCCATTACTAAAAGTGCACAATCTGTTCCTAAAATTAGTTATTCGAGTAAAAAGGGGAATGTGTGTCATTTAAATAAAAAGTATCTGTCAATGGTCTGATGGGCAATAATGAAAGCAAAAGGCATTTAAGCTCATATACATATAAACCTAATATAGTGAATGATTTATCTCTGCTGTAAATGGTACCAAACTGTCTTCAACAATTCTGTCAAAATGTGAAATCTTGGAGGAGGAAGTAAATATGTTGCCATTTCCTTTGTCACTTTTCAGTTCTGAGTAAACAAAGTACTGTGATAGATTAATAATATCTGCCTTGAAGACTACAAGAGTGAGGGGTAGGTCACTAGTTGGTATTCCTGGCAGTTTTAAGCAAAAGAAAACCAGCTATGCTAACTTTATCTCACTGTTGCTATCTGAGGAAGTGAGTGGAGGGAGTAACAAAATGATGTCTTGCCACAATAGACATGTTCTTTCCCCATTTTTGCCAGTATATAAGCATCCTAAGATGTCTTATATTGGGGAAGAAGGGACACAACTAAGTCTTTTCACCCCATCTTTGTTTGAGTTATTTATTGCTCCTGAATTGCTAAAGATTTTTTTTAAAAAGGAATTATTAATATAAATTCTGGAAAAGAGGCAGCTATTTCAAAGTATTTCAGATGTGCCATGCTTCTACATAGTTCAAATATGTTTTCAAAGTTTTATGTACTCATTAAGAAACAAGCAAACAAAAAAAATATTCTTGGAAGATTATAGACCCTATTGCTCTATGTCTAGCTTCTCCATTCATTAACAACAAAGCTGACTTGTTGCAAAATCCCCCACGCCAGCAAGAAATGTGAGACATTTTTGTAGTGGTGGGGATGGGCAATAGTTTAATTATAAATAAAGGCCAGCTGCAGTTTTCTAAAAGAGTCTGCTTTTTAATAAAATTATAGTCAATTTTTCTATCGTAGTTTTTTTTCTTCTAAAATATGTAGATTAGTGCCACTAAAACTGTTTCCTGTTCTGTACTAAAGCTATCTTATTTAGCCACTCAGAAATCTTCCAAGGGACTAAAATGGACTTCTGCCATGTTTGTGGAACCTATTTCTAGTTTTATATTCACTGTTAATAGCTTGGAGTTGAGGTAATGAAAATAGAATAGTTTTAGCCTTGCCATGAAAGTGAAGTGCACTTTCTCTTAGGCTGTTGAACATTTCACTGTCATCAAGCATCCTTCTTAGTGTTTATATTGCCAAAACAAGTTCTGAATGGACTTGCCTTTTCTATTTTTTCATTTGGCCAGCATTCTCATGACATTCTCATTATTTTTGATCAGAGAACAGTTTGCATTTCCATGGCCTCCCTTTTTATGTTTCATTATGTATTTTTGGTTTTAATAATTTTATTTAAATATAACCATATTATCTCAAAATGGGTTCAAACCACATGGCTGCTGTAATGTAACACATGCTGAGTGTACAGTTGACATCCCAACCCTCTGCGCTAACATTCCTTACCCTGAAACACTTGAGTTTTTTGCACCATTTGGTCCATTGAGTTTACCATACCTTTTAAGTTTTTCACTTTTAGACATCATTTTTTTTTGTTATTTCTTAAAGGAAATTGTAAAACATAAATGGCATTTGTTTTATTGTTCATTGGCTCAAGTGATCATCCCATTGTTCTGGAAAGCTAATTCTTTCATGAGTCCCTTGTCAGCCAAAGCTATGTTCTAATCAAATAGGCGCTTTCTTGATAATGTCATGTCTTAGATTATTAAAAGAATATTGATTTTTTTATATGCAAAGTCTTATGCTGAGAATTTTTAAGTAAATATTTTGTACTTTTGGATGTTCAGAGAGAAAACAGATTTAGGACTTTAAGATGCATTATTTTATCTTGTTCTGTAAAAAAAATTAAGAGAAGAAACAAATGAATATATATATATAATATGTATATGTACACATTTTAAAATTAGGATGATTTATTAGTATAAACAGAATTTGATTTTTTGTATCTAGATGCCCAATATTCTTTTGAACATTTCTAATGGTACCTAAAATAACTGCACTTAGATAAGATACAGAAATTAAACTCAGCTCTGTAACAAACTAACATTTTATGTTCTCAGTCTTACCTAGGCACATTGACATAAAGCCAGAGGCAGTAGGAATTGGCGACTTGTTTCTCATTAAACTTTTGGAATTTGACCACCAGGAAACCCATTTTTCTGCCTTATCCATCCTTACATGGCTCCAAGAAAATTCTTTATTTCTGTAATTTCTTGAGCACCCGACACTCTGTTAGGGCCCTCTTCATAGAAAGTTAAGCTTTTAAGTCTGTCTCTCATCTTTTCTGCATCTTCTGTAATATCTGACAATTCATGCCTGAGTTTGTTCATGTTTACATACTCTTCACTTAAGAAAAGTAGTTGATAAAACATAGAAATAACTGTGAGAGAAATTACCTGGGTCGAAAATGAAGAAAAAATACAGGAAAAGGGGAGAAAAGATTTTAGCATTGCTTTCAAGAGTGTGACTGAGTTATGCATTGATGTTCAGTTTTGTTGAAATGGTGCAATGTTCAGTGGAAGCCCAGCCTTAATGAAATAGTCCACCAGTGTGTGGCTTGAGGACTTAGGAGCTTCCTGAGAACTCATTTCAAGCATGTGTCATGGTGTTTTTCAGCTCTAAAGTCATAAAGAATTAGTAGCAGAAATTACTAATGTTGGGAAGAATTATTTTCAGCAAAGTCTTTCCTCCATTCAAGATGCAAATGAGGACAGTGGACAGTAAGACTATCCCTATGTGACTTTGTGATGGAAGTTGTATGTGGTTAAGAATGGGAAGAGTGGCAGGGAAGGGAGATAAACGACAAAAAAAGCCTCAGAAGCAGCTTAACTCACCCTTACTTGCTTTCCTGGACTGTAAGAGAACAAGACGTGAGGAAACATCTGTTGCCTTCTTTAAAATAGTACTTTGATATTTTGAAAGATTAGTGACATAATTAGGAACATTTTGATTCCTATGCCGAGGGACAAGTGTGGAATAACATGAATCCAGCACAGTTCAACAGAATCGTAGAATGAGTGAGGATGGCCCAGTGTGAGCAATGGCCACAGAGCTGCTTCTCAAATCAGGATTCCCTGATAATCCCACTCTAATGGGATTAGAGTGGGCCATCTATTACTTGTAGATCTCACACATGGTGAGATACAGGACCACTCTCAGGGCTGATTGTGCATCTAAATGAGTTGTCATGTGGTCTGATATGTTAAATGTGAGCTCCTATTTTTAAAATTAGCTTAAAAATGAACAGTTGCTCTTAAAATGGTTGTGAAGATCACCAAGGGGAATAGAAGCAACTTTAATGAACACTGGGCTTTACACTAAAAAGAGATGCACGTATTGAATGTTTGAGGAATGGTGATGATCTTATATTTTGAATTCACTTTAAGGAGATTTGTATCAAGGCTTAGAGCTTTAGTTAAAAAGGCTCAGAGCCACTTTAAGGTCTAAACCAATAGTTACACCTGACTGGTAGATATACATAGGTGGCCTGGCAGGCTCTGTTGCCCTGAGTGTGACTCTAAGACAGCAAGAAAGATAGATATAGATCGACAGTTGCTAGGGACAGTTAGACCCTGGACAGGAACATTACTAGGTCAAACTGTCTACACAGAGAGGATTCAAACTCCTAAGATAAAAATCTGCAGGACATATGAGATGGACACAGTCATAACATGTGATGATGATAATACAAGGATGTTTCAGAATTGATATACCAGGCTTCCAGGTCCAGCAGAGCAAGTAGAAGCAGAGGCTTTTTGATCCATATGTAGTAGTTGATAAACAAGGCCCCAGAGTTTATATCGTGATTGCAGGGAATGATGTTGCTCATAGGCTTTCAAATCTTGTCAAAAGATGGAATTGGTTTTAATCCCTAAACAGCACTTTCCTTGCCCATGAAATGAGTGCAACAATCATTGCTACTTGAGAAGTTTTTAAAATTGAATCACATAATTTAATTAACATAACTAAGGCAATGCCAGGCACCTCCTCATAAGTGCTCAATTAATGTCAGTTATTATTATTAGAACTTCACTTACATATGTTAATTTACTCATCTTATTTGAAAATGCAACTGTTAGAGTAAAACATCAGAAAATAGAAAGTAATTATGCTAAATAGGTGTCCTTAAACCCTGCTAAAAGAAGTCATGTCACATGTCTTTACTCTTTCTAATATCTTTTGGGGATTAAAATTTCACTTAAAACTTTTCAGTTAGAAGCCACTTTGGACAAGAATAAACAAATTCCATTTATTTGAAATTAAGAGAAAAATAACCCATGCTGAAAAGTAGCCAAGTTATTAAAGTAGATCTAGGGCAGAGGACAAAATCTATGCTTTTGGAATTCAACTTTATTTTAAAGTCACAATTTGTATTAAATTTTTGATTCAGCTTATTGTCTGTGTGCAGTTTTGTTTAAGGTCAGTTGTCTAGGTTTCTCCCCCAGTATCTGCCTTAGCAGGTGGTTTGAACAAAACACTGGACTTGTATCTCAGAGCCATCTCACACTCAAAAATATATGAGATTTATTCACAGGACTCCTGCATCAGGCTAGGAGAACAAATGAGTTCTGAAGAAGAGACAGGTTCCCATAGCTCTGCTGCAGAATCGGATACCACCTATCTAAGAATGGAATCTGTAGTGAAAAAACATATCTCCAAATTACTTGTATCTTTTTATTCAGACCCATTCCATTCTTTTCCCTGGAGACTCACTCTTCAAGAGCCATTTAATACTATAATAGACATTTTATTTTATTCTACTAATTCTATAATAACTCCCCAAAGCAATATTATTCCTGGCATGTAACTTAACTCTCTATTTTACCCATGGCATGGAATAAGATTAACTAGCTTTATGAATAAGTATTAGTCATTTTTGAAACCTGAAAGACTGGCGTGGAAATGATCATAGTCAAGGATGAGGATCATGGAGGAATGTTATTTCTAACTCATGCAAAAATCATGATGGATGTGTTCTAACTGACCCAACACATTGTCTTATCTCCATACATTACTTATCTCTCCTCTTGGCATGAAACTGGGAAAAAACTGAACATGTGAAATTTAGTCAGATATTGTGAAAGACTGGAGGCAACTGATAAGATATGCTGATTGGTTTCATTAATTTAGTTGTTACCAAACTTTGGTATATCTAACAATATCCCCTAGGTCTCTTGTTAAAAATGGAAGAGTTTTAATTTGTTTCACAAATCTTTGGGCTCAGCCTCTGAAAAGAGTTTTTTTTTCCTGGGTGATGCTGACATGGCTGTCCAAATGCTGTAGAATGAGAAACACTTAAGTAATCTATGTGTGGCTTCTTTCTCATATTAATATTGAATAATCTAGAAATTCGTTATTAATGTTAGCTTTAGAAACATAGTTGGTATAAACTAAACAGCACATATTGGGCCATTATTTGTATATATGCACCTTGTATAGTCATAAAAGATGGCAAAGTGACTATATGGCTAAATGGGTTGCTCTACTTGGTTAAATTAAATTGCACAGCAATTCATTATATTCTAGTGACTCATGGCTTAGAACCACAAACTGTGCTTTTCTACAGTATTAGTCTTACTGATAATTTTTCATGGCAAAACATCAATTAATTAGTATTACTAGAGACTCAAATATGTTACAAAAGAATGTTATATTTTCTCAGTGATCAGACTCCAAGCATTTAGCTGATGGTATAATTGCTCATTGGATTGCAATTATTCTTAACCCAGTGTAAAACCTCTTTGTAGTTTTTATAAAGAATAGGGAGCAAGAATCTGTCAAAGTAATGGCATCAGAGAGTCACTGATCCAACTTTCAATGACCCTAGTTACTACACATGGTGGACATTTTGATCACAAGAGATGACATGAAGCAATGTGAATGTCAGTCACATGGAATGGCAGAGCTACAGGGTTTTAAGTATCTTTTCTTAAAGCTATTTCTATTCACTAAACCTTGCATGGCTCTGTGTTTCATTTATAGCCCTTCAAGTGGCCATAGTTGAGATACCTAAGTTATATAGGCAGTACCTAACAAAGGAGTACAGAGGAGGGTCTTTTGTTCAGTCCTTTAAACTGAAGTGAGATACTTTCTGTGTTTCTCACTGCAAAGCAATTGATGATGGTCTACCATGCTCAAACACATCTAGAGCTGGAGTAAAACCTCCAGTCTAGCTAGTGATTTGTTTCTCTCATTAGATTACATGTAGACTCTGCTGATAGAGAGTCTAAAATGTAGCTTCTCTAGCATTTATGGCTCAGTGCTTGATCCTAGTAGAGTTGAAATGTATTTTATGTAACACATGCTTTAACAAATTGCAGAAATTAGGTAAACTTAAAAGTGCTGGCCAAGTGATGGGGTTTAAACCCTCTTATTGTTTTATTATTAAGTATTGTTTCTTATGACTAAGTTCTCGCTATGTAATCCAGGATGTCCCCGTTTTTCTCTTTTAAGAGATGTTCTGACTTATGTAGTCCTTGGTAGCCTAGAACTAGCTATGTAAATGCAGCATAATCCATCTACTATGCTCTGCCTGGCCTCAACTCCTGATCCTCCTCCATCAGCCTCCTCAATGACTAGCATGTTATGGCATTTTTTAAAAAAAATACCCATCCAATACATGTCAGTATGAACCGGTCTGTAAGAATGTCTTAATTTAAAACTACATAAGTTCCTGAATCACATCTCTCATCATAAAGTGACATTAGTGAAAACACCTAGATGGAGTGCTTTAAAGACTTAAGTGGGAACTAAGTGCTTTAGAAATTCATTTAAAATAGTGCTTGGTGCATAGTATATAGGAGATAGTTGATGAATACATGGGTAGGTGGGCCTTTCTGAACACCATCTGACCCAAAAAATCATGCCACAATAACTGATATTTTCACAGGATCTAGAAATAATGATCTAGAATCATGATCTAGAAATATTGAAGTGCATACTACAAGATCAAAAAGTAAAAATCATATTTTGTCTGGTGTCTTCATTTCTGGAGCTCAGGAAGTAGAAATAATGTATAAAGATACCTCCAAAGGTAGGGACAAGAAACTGAAATATAACCCTTTGTGGCTTCTTAAAAAAGTCTTCAGTGCCTGTCAAATATGTTTCAAATACTTGAGTAACTGCTACCATTGTGAATGAGTCTAGCAATATATGTTCCCCGTGGGGGAACATACATGCTAAGAATAGTGCTTCGTCTTCAGTTGTATTGGGAGTTTAGAGAGCTGTGTACTGTAGAGCAACATGACTTTGCTTATTTTGGAATCAAGAGTAGGAGAATCCAGGTGGCTGGTTTTTAATGTGCTAACTTTATCTTGTGATAATTTACTTGTGTGGAAACACTAGCAGGAGCAAACACTACTTGATGTGTGAAACTGTACCTGTGTCTTGTGACTTTGAGGCCTTGGCTGACCCAATGCATCTCATTTTTCTCCTTTTCCAGCTGGACAGTGCTACATCACTCATCCAGGCAGCCAAAAACTTGATGAATGCTGTTGTCCTCACAGTGAAAGCATCTTATGTAGCATCAACCAAATACCAGAAGGTCTATGGGACAGCAGCTGTCAACTCTCCCGTTGTGTCTTGGAAGATGAAGGCTCCTGAAAAGAAGCCCCTTGTGAAGAGAGAAAAACCTGAAGAATTCCAGACCCGAGTTCGACGGGGGTCTCAAAAGAAACACATTTCGCCTGTGCAGGCTTTAAGTGAATTCAAAGCAATGGATTCCTTCTAGGACAGTAGGCTTCAAACAAGGAAATGTTTTCTTTCTGTTGTTCTGTCTTTTCTTTCTTTTTCATTTTGATTCCATTTTTGTAAGCATACCTGCCGACTTGTGTGCCTCTGGCATGGGGAATTTAAGAGAACAGTATCTGTTTGCATGTAAGATGAGATGAGATCAACACTACTGGTCCATCAGTAGCCTGCAGAGGGGACAGGTCATTTCTGTCCCGAGGTGGCACGGAGTTGTCCTTAGCAACATTCTCTTAAAGTTGGGCAAAGAGTTCACACTGCAATGTTCATGGGTGTGGGGGGGGAATGGGGAAATAAACTTAACTCTACAAAAGCAAACTCTAATGCATGCAAGAATCATTAGGTTGGCAGGTATATTCATAAGTGAAAAACCTGGAAGTGTAATGGTAGAACATAAAACCTGTACTGCTTCTGTTTCGGTGCAAAAATGTATTAGCCAATACGCTGAAGTGTGTGGCCCACAAATTGAACAATTTAACTTCGATGTCTGTATCCATGCTATCATGTGGATTCTTAACTGAGGAGACACTAAGTTGTCCCTTCTCCAATGCTTCTTTAATCTGCATTCTGTTCTTCCTTCCTGGTAGTGCCATTACTAGTGCTCCTCTTATCATTTCTCCCCTCTGCTGAAGACAATAAACATTCATTCAAGACACCTGGATACGTCTGCGAACACTGACAACACAAAGTGGAGCTCAACTGTCCTTCCTTCTGCTCCTTTCTTTCCTTTTAAACTTGAACTCTGACTTTGCTAGACATAGAAGGCTCAATGGTGGAATGTTAGCGCAATGGAGATTGACAGTGTGTGAAGGTTTAGAGGCAAATGCATAGGTGTGTAGCTTGGAGTGCTGGTATCTAATATACCATTGTATTCACTGACACAAAATAAACACATTTACTCTTGACACCTGGATAGTGTTTCATTTCTCTACATGCATGGGTAATATAAGATCACAGAATATCCTTAAACATTGTTTTAAAATTGCTTCTTGTTTGAGTTTTACAAATCAGCCCTAAAATATATGAAATCTCTCAGTCATTTTTCTTCTAGAAATGTGTTTTGTGGTTTATTTTGCCATTTGTTTTGCTTCATTTTCAAACTGAATCTGAAATAAGAATGCTTGTATTTCACTTTTCTGGTCCACAGTTGGCCCTAGGCTAAACTTCTAAAACTTGAGATGTAAGATTTAAAGTTAAGTGATATTAATTTCAAAAATATTTTTCACTTCCTTTGTTTTCCTTTTTAAATCATAAAAGTAAGGCCTCTATCACATCACCAAAGATGTGTTGGGTGTTGTTTTTCAGTTTTGTACTGAGTACAGGGGAACAGCATTGAATTATTCAAATGAATAATCAGAACTTTCTCCATTCGAGTGATTTCTGCAAGGTGCACAACACTATGTACTGCCAGCAGATGCTAGGTAAAATGTGTTTCTCAATAATATAATAATGCCAGGGTGTCATGTGCATATAAACTGTGTTAGCTTATGTGTTTCCCAGAGTGAAGGGCTAGGAAAGTACTGGAAGAAAAGAAAGCAAAGTCCAAAATCTTATTTGGAAATGGTTCTGCTAAAAGCACTGCTGACTGGCACTTAAACCAACACTCAGACCATGATGGGGGAACCACTATAAAAGCTGTTGAATGATTTTCAACACTAATCATTAAATATGATAAGCTTGCCACCTTAATTTGCATTAGCATTCAGAGATGTATCAGGGGCTTAACAAAAATTGGAGCCAGAATTTAGACTGATCTCTGGGCTCGGCAAATGTGCTGCATATCTTCCCCTTTTGCTCATCTGGCATAGTAGTAACCAGCATACCATTTGTCTAATGACCAGAATACTGATGGTGACACATTCTTAGCACCATTGACTCAATTCTGGGAAACCTGACCTTCTCAGAAACAGCAGCTAAAGCACTCTTTTGAGGAACATTTCCCTAAAAATATCACCAATTCCATTTTTCTCGTCCCTGAAGATTTGAAGATGAGAGACACCTCTTCACATCCCGTTTCACCAAGATGGAAGGAAGGTTAAATATTAAGAGGTTAAAGGAAGGAGATAAAAGTGTCAGTCTGGCATTAATGATTAGGTAAAGAATCAACAAAATGCTATTCCTAAGTTCTTAAGTGAAACAGTATAATTAACTTTCCCAGTTTATATGCTATTCTAGTTTTAAAACCAGCAAAGAAAGTACTCCAGATCAGCCAAGAAACTTAAAGCATTCAAAAGCTTACTGGTAATTCCTGAATATAAACAGTAGGTATCTGAAGAGCACATTAAGAATGCCGTGGACTTTGACCTATACAATGCTACTTGAATACTTTAATATTTACGAACCATGTGTATAGATGTTTTCTGGAAATCTGCTTATTTCTGGAAGTATAGCACACATCTGCATGTTTCTTGATTTTGGTTTTTATTCAGCTAACTTTATCCCTGTTCTGGCTATGCTTGCTCTTGGGATCAAAACAGTGACTTTGAAAACCTGAAGGCACTTTGCTGAGAGCGCCACAGCAATGAAACAGCTGCTGTTTTCCTATCCCCAACACATATGCTTTTGCAGGTAATGGAAAAAAGTACGTAGCTCAAAGTATCATACCCAAATTATGAAACGAATACAGTAGCAAAACAAACAAACAGAAAACCCCACAGGTTAGAACTACAGACCTCAATATCTACTAAGGTATTAGTATTTGGGGATTTATGAAAGATGTAGAGGCAACTAAATTGTAAATAATTTTATTAGATGAGATCTCTTGTGAAGATTTCTTTTTAATTAAGTGTTTCTCTATAGGTATGTGCAATTGAGTGCAGGTGCCTGTGAAGGCCAAAAAGGGGCATCAGATCTCCTGGAGGTGGAATTAACATGTGATTGTGAGCTGGTTGAGACAGGTGCTTTGAACTAAATTCTGGTCCTTTACAAAAACAGATCATGCTCTTATCCTTTGATCCAACACGTCTCCTAAAATATATTTTTGATACCTGAAAGACATTTGCATGAGAGGCATGAGTAGAGTGAGAGCCCAAGGTAATTTCTACCTCTTCCTAGAGCAGAAGATGATAGTCACAAAAGGAAGTGGTTCTGCAACATAACTGTGATGAGACAGGTTGAGTCTAGGCTATGTTGGCAATGAAACAGAATGAAATTTTGAAGTTGGATGACAACATTCAAAAAAATAATAAAAAGACACCTTTTATGGGATGAAACAAACTTTATAGATAACGAAGACTGAAAGAAATGCCAATCAGAAGAGAAAATGTCTATGGAATGTAAGACCTTCCAGTAATTTATAAGATAACTAGATTTGGAGTAATGAAAGTGAAATTATCATATTTATTCTTGGAGAATATGAGGAGACAGAAATTTGAATACCTGGAAAACAACTCATTAAGACAAACAACAAAGGCATGTTCACACTGCAGTAGTATGTTTGAGGATACACCAGAAGGAAAGAGGTAGAAGAAACTAAATTTAAATGGTATGTCCTCTAAGCCTAAACATGCATGCACACACACACACACACACACACACACACACACACACGCACACACGCACACACGCACACACACACACTTTCCTATTAAAAAAAAACTTGGTACATTTACACAATGGAGTACTACACAGCAGATAAAAATAATGACAGCTTGAATTCTGCAGGAAAATTAATGGACCTAGACAACATTATTTTGAGTGAGGTTACCCAGACCCAGAAAGACAATTATCACATTTACTCACTCATAGGTGGTTTTTAAGCATAAAGCAAAGAAAGCCAGCCTACAAACCACAATCCCAGAGAATTTAGACAACAATGCAGATGCTAAGAGAGACTTACACACATCTAATCTACACGGAAATTAGAAAGTAGGAAAAGACAAGATCTCAGTAAATTGGGAGCATGGGGATATTGCGCGTGCAGAGGGGGGGTGGTTTGAAGGGGGGAGGGGAGAGGCAGGGAGGAAAGCAGAGAAAAATGTACAGCTCAATAAATATCAATAAAAAGTAATAAAAATAAAAATAAAAAGTATAGGAGGATAGGCATTTCTAGTTTCATCAAAAAGATGTACAATCAAGAAAAACACATTGTTGTAGGGAAGTTTGGAACATTTTGGTGGCTGCTCCACCCTGTTCTTTGTTAACCGTATGGTCCACAGGAATGTCACTCAAGTCTGATTCCTCAATAAGGCAAAGAAAAGAGTGAAACTTCTGTGTCATGTTCTATCTTACCTTGTGTTTGATAGGGGTAATGGTTTGTGCCTTACATAACCCTGAGAGTTGCCTGGAATTAGAGTTTGAGCATCAGATTCAAGGTCAAACAAAAACCACACACTCTTAGAAATTAAAGACCTGCATGCTTCTGGAGTAATAGATTATGAGAATATCATAGAACACTTAAGGCATGGGGAAAAGAGTGGTGAGATTTCTACAGAAGATAGAATTAATAGCAACTGTATAAACAAGAGACTTGAGGGAAACAAATACGGAGGCTTGGAAACATATATGCTTAGGAATGAAATAGGCTGGTTATTGTATTTTTGTGCAATAAATATAATCTACAAAGCTCAAAGCAGCTACTTATTCAAATGCCCAAATATGTACTGTGTATTTGGTACTCTGGTCTACTAGAAATTCTTCAGACTGAAACAAAAACTATTGAAATATATGCAACAAAAAGAATGACTAAAGAGAACAAAAAAGGATATCCTAATGGCACAAAAAAGCAACTCTAAGTCAAAATCATTGCAAGAGAAAAAAAGATACTTTGTAATAACAAAGGATCAGTTAATCATAAAGCTACAATAATGAATATATGTGAACCAGATATTATGTCTGTAAACATTAGTCAATCAGTGAAAGAATAAAAACGTTGAGAATTTGACAATAGAAGACTTCGGTACTACACATTTAACAGCTAGACCAAAAGTTAGCAAAAAGATTTTGAATGACACTGTACATCATTTCAACCTGATAGATACATGCAAAATCCATTCAACCCCAGAAGACATATCCTTCTGAAATATACCGGGAATATTATCCAGGTTAAACTGTATGTTAAGAAAAAAAAGTAAAATGTTAAAGTATTAAAACGGTAAAACATATCTTTGGAGGATTTCTGTGAAAGAAAACTAGAAATCAGCAGAAAGAACACTGGAAAACTTGCACAAATATGAAAGCCAACCTAATCTTAATCAATGGAATAAAATCATAAGGCATATTAGAAAATATCTTGGCAAATTAAGACAAAACCAAAAATTTCTGAAATATTGTATACAAACTATTAAGGAGTAATATATAATTATGAATACTTATAGTAAAAGGAAAAGACATAAATCAACAACTTCAAGTTACACTCAGATACATTATATAACAATAAAACAAGCACAAATCTAGGGAAAACGAAGTATGATGGCAATTTTTTGTCAACTTGAGTGTGTTAAGTGATGCCCATATAGTTTATTAAACATCATTCTTGACTGTGACTGTGAGGATTACCAGAGATCTGGTTTCCTTGCCTTAGGTAGTGAAGATTGTTGCCCTCACTCATGTCAGTGAAATTCCAAGAAATATAAAGTAGTATAAAACTGCAGAAAAAGACCAAATGCACTCTCTTTCTGAGCTAAGGCGTTCATTTACTCCTGAGGTTGCATAGCAGTGCTCCTGCACAAATGGTTGTTTTCAAGCTAAGGCTCATACTGCTGTCTTTCTTAGTCTCAGGTATTTAAAACTGAACTCAAAGGAACCACTCACTGTCTTGCCGTATAGCATACATATAGTAGATCATGAGATTTTGCTTCTATTATGACATAAATGGTTACTTATAATAAATCAATGCCTTCTCTCTCTCTCTCTCTCTTTCTCTCTCCTTTCTCCCTTCTCTGTGTCTTTATTTTGTCTACAAAATAGAGAAAAAAGTATAAGAAATCTCACAGCCTTGATAGTTTATTTTTTTCTTGGTTGTGGAAAAGGAGATTATTCAAGAACAAAGTATAAATAAAAGCATATTTCTCTATATTGTGCACAGAATACAAAATATTATTCAAGTGTTATGAGAAACTATGACAACAAACAATAACCAAGATGAAGTCAGTAAATCACAACACTTAACCATCAAAACATGTGTACATATCTGTCTAGAACTAGAAAAAAAATAAATTAGTATTGAAAACTTTCCCAACAGAGAAAAACAAAGGACAAGGAGACTTCACAGTTCAGTTCTATAGATTCTTCCATGAAAAATTAACATCACTTCTCAAGATTCGTCCCCGAAACAAAAAATTCTAACTCAGTCTATGATACCATAATAATCTTAATGTGAAAACCATACAGACATCATAAAACTACAAACCAGCATCTTTGATGACTTTGATCTTAAAATATGAGGAAGAAAAATTCAGCATGTTTAAAGGATGTTAATTTTCAAATAGTGTACCATCTATGAAACTAATGTTCAAATGTAATTCCTTTTATGAGATTTAAAGAAGCTCAACCAGGTAGACATTTAAGATGTGATTAGCAAGATGATTTTTAATGAATATGTTCATTCATAAGACTAAATGATGAGCTGATCAATCTGCTAAATGATTATGTTGGAAGTAGGTCTATTGGAATACTATCTTTCTATACACAGCCTTAGTTAGAATTAGTTAGGATTGTGGCTCTAGAAAGACTTTTCCAGATGAGTTCCTTTAACTGTGAGTCAAAATCTTGAGTTCAGTGAATCATTTTTATAGTGTACCTTGCCTATATTATTGTATTCACAGCAACAGAAAATGTATTAGAGGCAAATGTTTGTATATCATTTTTAGAATACAAAGATGTTCTGATACATAAAAATCAATAAATGTAAATACTTCCTTATCAAAAGTAATCCTTTGATTACTAATAGTCATCAAACTAGGAATAAAGAAAGATATTCAGAATGTGAAGTGCTGAATATAACAAACTTTCATAGAACATATCTTATATAATGGCTAGAGCAATTTTTTCAAGATAAGAAACATGGCAAAGTTATTTTCTCTCACTGTTTCTTATTAAAGGGTACTATTAGTCATGGATAAAGCAATCAGTAAATATAATAAGAGAAGAAATGATATTAGCTGTTTGTAGAAGATAATCTAATCTGTAGAAAACTATACCTCTGTGAAAAAATGATTAGACTAATAAAAATGTTTAAAGTAGGATTAAAAATTATGTCTCTAGGTATTAAAATGAAAGATCTAAAAACATAATGATAATAATTTCACTTACAATAAGAAGGAAAGTAATAAATACTTTAGAGTTAATAGGATCAATGAAACAAAACACATATACGCTGAAAACAAAAAAAGTTACTGAAAAAAACCCACAAAGTATAATCCTTATATGTTTACAAGGATTAGAAAAATAAATATTTTTGAGATGTCAATAGTACCAAATGATTTATAGAGCTGGAAAACAACAATAATAACAACAACAACAACCATTAAAAAAAACCCAAAACAACAAAAACCAAGAAAAAAAGAAATCCAATTACTGGCAGACAAAAACTGGAAAGCTTTTTCTAAGCTTTTAAAGGAATTTACTTTCATTTGTTTGTTTATTATTATGCACATGCAAGTACATGTAGTGAGTGAGTATGAGTGTGTGTGTGTGCACACATGCATGCACATGAGTGTATATGTGGGTGCCAGAGGTCAATTTGCAGGGGTTGTTTCTTTCCTGCCTCCATGTGCAACCCAGACTTTGACCTAAGATTTTGCACTTGGTAACAAGGGCCTTTATTTAATTCACCATATTTTCAGCCTCCTAAACTTCATACGGACTCTAAACACACCACAAGCTGAATCAATATTGATATAGGTGGCATCAAGAACACCAAACAAAATCAGGCTTAAAGACACTTAAGGAAATGCTCAACATCAGAGAAATGCAAATCAAAACAACTTTGAGATTTCATCTTACACTGGTAAGATTAAGATTAGCCAAGATCAAAAACACTGATGACAATTTATGCTGGAGAGTATGTGGGGCAAAGGAAACACTCCTGCATTGCTGGTGGGACTGCAAATTGGTACAGACCCTTTGGATAGTAGTATGGCGATCTCTCAGAAAATTAGAAGACAGCCTTCCTCAAGACCCAGCAATAACACTTTTGGGTATATACCCAAAGGATGCTCATTTGTACCACAAGGATATGTGCTCAACTATGTTCATAGCAGCATTGTTTGTCATAGCCAGAACCTAGAACAACCTAAATGTCCATTGACCAAAGACTTGATAAGGAAAATGTGGTACATTTACACAACGGAGTTCCACACGGTAAGAAAAAATAATGACATCTTAAAATATGCAGGCAAATGGATGGATGTAGAAAATATCATATTGAGTGAGGTAACTTAGACCCAGAAAGACAAATATCATGTGTACTCATAAGTGGCTTTTAGTCATAAAGCAAAGAAAACCAGCCTATAATTCACAATCCCAGAGAACCTAGAAAACAATGAGGACCCTAAGAAAGACACACATGGATCTACTCTACATGGGAAGTAGAAAAAGACAAAATCTCCTGGGTAAATTGGTAGCATGGG
Source organism: Dicrostonyx torquatus (assembly GCA_028555095.1). Lineage (NCBI taxonomy): Eukaryota > Metazoa > Chordata > Mammalia > Rodentia > Cricetidae > Dicrostonyx > Dicrostonyx torquatus. Next base: position 1,738,969 of record JAQHUG010000320.1, read on the forward strand.
GACCATGGGAGAGGATTAAAGGGGAGGGAAGAGGAAGGGAGAGAAGGAGAGAAAAATGTAGAGATTAATAAAGTCAATAATAAATGCAAAGGTTAAAAAAGTCTCTTGTATCATAATCTAGTCAATACATTAAATATGCAGAGCAAATACTGTACATGGAAAGCTGTCAGAGATACATAGTATGGCACACATAAATACCATGAATACAGAACACCAGCTCATTTCTCAACAGAAACTTTTGAAGGTCAAGAGGGCTTGGGATGTTGTACATTAAGTTCTGAAAGACAGCTACCAACCTGGACTACTACAAAACTCTCATTTGTATTTCAAGGGAAAAATTTCCATGATAAAAATAAACTGAAGGAATTAATGACCATTAAGCTGTATTTACAAGAGATGCTTGGAAAAAATTCCAACTGAAAAGCAATAATCACTAATGAGGTTACAGGAAGGAATGGACCACATTGAAACAGTCCTTACACAAATGAGAAAAATGAGAAATCTTTCAACACTATGTCATCAACAAAATGTAAAAAATTAACAAAGACTTGAATAAATAAATACATGGATATTAGTAATATCAATTCCTGAGTTAAAACACCGATTAGAATATTAGATAAAGAAACAGAATTTAACTCTTGTTGCCCTCACTCACATACACACATAACCTTAAGTAGCAGGATTTCTGAAAAGGGAGAGAGGGTCAGCTCCCTCACCCACCATAGGTGCTAAGGGCTAAGGAAGGAGAGCATTTTTCCTTGCTCTCACCACCACATGGCAGAAGAAAGGGGTGTTCCCAGCTAGCCCACACTCACATGCTCAGGACAAGGGTACTTGGACCTCAAACAACAGATTCAACTCTACTATGCTGTCCAGGCAAGGAGCAGGGCTCACTTTCCTGGATGCTGCAGCTGATAAAGGGGAACCTCAGCTCCCATTTTTCCCAGTCCTTAAGGGATGAAGAATAAGAGAAGGCTATTTATTTTGTATGTAAATTTTGTATCCTGCTCTTTCACTTCTAAAATGTTGTTGGTAGATTACTTAGGATCTGTTGTATATAGAAGTATATAAGTTGCAAAGGAGGATACTTTTATTTCTCTCTTCTTATTAATTATAAAATTAATATTTTTGAGAAAAATGGGTAATCAAGTAAAGAGACAGGCTACAGTATTCAATAAAATCTTTGTGAGCTCTACATTTGACAGAGGATTAATATTGAGAATATACAAAGTACTCAAAAAATTAAGAAAAACAAGAAATCCCATCTATTAAGTAGATAGGATGGTGAGATGCACAGCCGATTCTCAAAAAAAGGAGAAAATACAAGTGGCAATCAACATATATAAAAATCAAAATTTCTAAGAATAAATTGAAACTATATTGATTTTCCATCTTACCCAGTCAGAATGGCAGCCATTTAGAAACAGCAGCAAACACGACGATGAGTAAAAGATATCCCTTATGCTTTGTTCTTGTAAAGTAGGACACTATAGAAATCAGTGTGGACTCACTCATAAGTGGTTCTTAAACATAAAGTAAAGAAAACCAGCCCACAAATCACAATCCCACAGAACTTAAACAACAACGAAGAGAGACATACATAGATCTAATAAAAAGACAAAATCTCCTGAGTAAACTGGGAGCATGGGGACCTTGGGAGGGGGGTTGAAAGGGAAGGGAGAGATGGGGAGGGGATCAGAAAAAAATGTAGAGCTCAATAAAAATCAATAAAAAAGAAATCAGCATGAGCTTTCTTCACAAATTAAAAATAGATTTATGATATGGCCAATAAGTACGTTTTGGTATTTACTCAAAGAACTCAGGGTCAGCACATCAAGAGATATTTGCACATCAGTGTGCAGTGACAGTCACAACAGCTATATTATGGACCAGCCAGGTGTCCAACCATAAAGAAATGGGTAATATATATGGACACCATACTTAAAAAGAAATTAGTTGCCTTGTTTGCAGGAAAATAGACATAGCTGGAGATAATTGATAATTGTATTAAACAGTTTAAGCTAGTATCAGATATGCAAATATAATGACTTCTCTAATTTATTGTTTCTACATTTTATGTAGGTATATAAAATCACATGAACACAATCACATGCACACACACAGAGACACACAAATATACAGACACACACATTGAAGTAGAAATGAAACTTAGTGGAGAAAAGGGATCTAATAGAAGATGGGTGAGAAAAAAGAAAGTTGAGAAAGAAGAAGGTTGAAATATTTCAGAGAATATACTTAATATACAATATAAACTTATATAAAATGTCTCTATATAACTCTACACAATAGACAATGAATATACATAATGACATTTTTCAATATCTAGCTGTTTATGGTAACCTGCATGAAACATTGCTCCCTGGTAAAGACACATCAGTTTGAAAGACACAGGATGGAAAACTATATATATCATAGAATACAAATCAAACTCTTTGTGAAGACATGAAGGCCATGGTCCATTAATCAAGGAGACAATAAATCGTATGATATAATTATTAAGATTAGGTAGAAACTTAACAATGCACGTTCATAGCACTGATACTTAAAGGGAACACAGAGAACAACAGAAGGCGATATCAGCACTTCATTATCATCAATAGAGAGTTCATCAGGACCAAGAAAAAACAAAAAAAACCCACAAAAATAAACTTCAGAATTAAATGAATGTTGATCAAATAGATGTAACCTACACCTAGAAAATATGCCACCCAACAGTTTCAGAAGAAATATCTTTTCAATAGTGTTGGAGGAGGGCCTGCTTCTTTGTCGCGGCCACCCAGAACCAAAATAAGCACACAAAAATTGTATTAATTAAAACACTGCTTGGCCCATTAGCTCTAGCTTCTTATGGTCTATGTCTTACATCTTAATTTAGCCCATATCTATAAATCTGTGTATCACCACATGACAGTGGCTTACCAGCAAAGTACATCTATCTCCTGTGGTGGATCCATGGCATCTCCCTGACTCTACCCTTCTTTCTCCCAGCATTCAGTCCAGTCCTCCCAGCCTACCTAACTTCTGCCCTATCAACAGGCCAAGGCAGTTTCTTTATTCATTTATGGTATTTTAAAATGAGGCTTGTGATTTACCAGCAAGGTTCCAACATGCATCTGTCTCCTCCAGCAGCTATATGGCATCCCACTGACTCTGCATTCTTGCCTCTTCTATCTGATTGGAATTCCCGCCTTGCTCTATTCTGTTAAGTCACTGGCCAAAGCAGCTTCTTTATTAACCAATGGCAATAAAACATACATCTAACAGAGGGGAATCCCACATCAAACCCCTTTTTCTCTCTAAATGAAAAGGAAGGTTTTAACTTTAACATAGTATAATTCCATATAACAAAACAGTTATCAAGCAAGAATTATAGTTCCAATATTTAGTCCATTTACATGTGGCAAATTAAGGAAAATACTCTATCATCTAGCCTATCTTTATGAGTCTAAAGTTCCATATCTAATCTAACTTTTATAATTATAACTATCTTTTTCAACTCCCTCAAAGACCTAAGAAGGATATAATATTAACTAAGTTAACAAGAAGTGCATTGTAAGAAATTTCCAAAACTCTAGAATCGACAGAGACATCTCACACTTGGACTGTCTCCCAAAGTTCTTCTGTAACACTGGGGCAACCATCTTCAGCCAACAGGCCCATAGTATCTGGCAGAGTTTTCCATGAAGCAGTAAATTTGAAGATCTCTTATGCCATGTACTATCAATGTTTATCAGTTGCTTTATTCTGTGTCCTGGAAAATATCTGGCAGTTCTCTCATGAAACAGAAACCCTGAAGGAATGTCTCACCTTTAGAAAAGTTCAACAGTTATTTTTCTGTGGCTTATGCATGTCTAGTTTATCAAGCAGTCCAGGCAAGAGCAATTTCTTGCCCAAATGGCTAACCAACTCCATAAGGAACCTTTTCAATGCCCATCATTCTCTTGAGGATTGGTGCTGCCAGAAGTAGATGTATTTCATTATCATGTATCCAAATTTCATAAAATATTTTAAATACCAAATTCTGTTGGTTTTTGAAAGATTTGAAAAATATCTATCTATCTGAAATATATCTTTGTACTTCTAGAAAATCTAACTAACATGACTAAAAGTTTGACTATTATGGATGACTATCTATTAACCTGTATTTCTTAATTATATATTACATTTTAAATGAGCAGAATAAACACAATGCCTTAATCAAGAACAGAAATATACATATAACAAAATTGACCTTAAATTTGCATCAGTAAGCCAAGATCCATACCAACTCAAAGTATTCATCTCTATAGCATATCCCCCTTCAAATGTAAGCAAACATTTATAAACAATATTTCTGAATTTAGGTATAGATCTTTCCAAATTGCTTCCTTCTTTTTGTTAAGTAAAGTAATTTTGGGGTTCTCGGAGACCTTTCAGGGGATCTTGGTTCATCAAGCCACATTAGTCTGGAAGGAATCCACAGGTTATCATTCTTTATGGAAACAAAAGCAGAACCTCTTTCTTAAAGCAACATGTACACAAATTTTGAAGTCAAAATACCTTTAAAATATATAGGCTGTTTAGCATAGCAGCCTGTACAATGAAATGTCTCTCTGTACTTAGTTAATTTACAGTCAAAAAATTCAAAGAGACACAATGATATTTATATTCCAGACTCTGTGCATTTTCCATCTTTACATAACTTATTTTTTCTTTACTCCTTTAATCTATGACTATCTGTACTCTGTCTCTTTAAAGACTTTGTTTTATTTTTTAAAACAATTTACTTCCTTTTATAATTGTCTATATCTTTTTCTTCTTTATCCTAAGCCTAAATAAATTTATCCAACATCATGACCCATTTAGATGTCTTTTCCTTCTGGATATATATTTATTGAGTGCATATCTGTAATTATTTTTACAGCAGGAGTGCTTTTTTTCTTAAATGCTAGGTGGGCATGGCTAAGACCAACTCTGTAGCACTGCCTATTGGCTCCACCCAGTCCAACATGATGGAGGCATGTTTACTGCCTGTGGGAGCCATGCACAATGCCCCAGCTCTAGGATTGCAGCAGGTCTCTGTCAACATTAAGCAATTTATAAATGTGTAAAACACTGCTCACAGACCCCATTTAAGGGCTCAGCCTCCTGGAAGAGCCAGAGCTGTTCCTGAAGCTAGCACAAACCAGGAAGTTGGTATTTAGAAACTGCATGGTGTTTTTTTTTTCTTTTTTTTTTTTTGTTTTTTTTTTTTGTTTTTTTGTTTTTTTTTTGGTTTTTCGAGACAGGGTTTCTCTGTGGCTTTGGAGCCTGTCCTGGAACTAGCTCTTGTAGACCAGGCTGGTCTCGAACTCACAGAGATCCGCCTGCCTCT
>JAQHUG010000320.1:1786362-1797554 GCA_028555095.1 Dicrostonyx torquatus
ATACCAGATAATGGAAGAATCTCCCATGCTCCTGGATCGGTAGGATCAATATAGTAAAAATGGCAATTCTTCCAAAGGCAATATATAGATTCAATGCAATCCCCATTAATATGTTTATTGTATATCCCAGAAAAACCTGTTCAAGGAATGTTGTTGCTCATAATCTGCTAGGTACTTTTTCCTCAACAAACACTCCAGAGTTATACACATAGGCATACTGGATCTAGGTAATTCCTCAATTTAGACTGTCTTCTCTGGTGACCCAGGCTTTGTCAAGTTGACAATTAAAGTGAACTGAAATATTCAGCGTGTCTTAGGTTTAAATATTTTTCATTTAGCCACTTTAATGGTCTATGTTCATTTCTAAGAAGAAAAATCCTTACATGCTCCAGAGACAAGGAGATTTCAAAAAGTTATAGCCATTTTATCATAATTATTTTTAATCTCCACTCAGGAAGTTCTTATGGCTTTATAGAAATTGCATCTGAGAAAAACCATGTGTTTTATGACTCAAGTGTTCTAGATTTAAAACCAGATTATAATACTAATCAAGTCACAATTCTCTTGCATGTTATCTTCCTTCTAACACACAAACTACCTATTCCTAAGATTTGAATTTTTAAAATTGTATGCTATTTATGTGTGTTTGTGTCTGTGTGTGTGTACACATCCATGCAGTATCTGCAAAGGTGAGAAGAGGACATAAAATGTTCTGAGACTGTAGCTTCCAGCTGAAAGTCACCTGGTGTGGGCTCTGGGACCAATCAAGTCTGTGAAAGCATTAAAATTCTTGACCTCCAAACCTTCCCTCCAGCCCGCAAACTGTGTATAAATCAATAATATAATATTTTCTTTGCAGAGTTCAAAAGAAAATAGATAAAAAAATATCCTCAAGGAGGGTATACTGAGTTCAATATGCTTTATTTCTACTATCCCAGGTCTTTTGGGATTAAACATATTATTTTTTTAATATTGATGGGTGAAAGTGTCAGAGAGAATACAAGTCAGTCTGAGAAAAGTGGATATACTAAATATTATCATGAAATAATTAGGAAGCACACATTGTATTTTTATCAAAATATTATTTTTAATAAAGAGGCATTATTTTAAACAATTAGAAAGAAATGATCACAATTATCAAAAACTAAAAGAGTGACATGTAAAAAGAACTAATTAGCCTATGTATCTCATGACAGTAACCTCTGGAAAACACTTCAGGGAATAATTTAAAGCTGCTTGAGTAAGGATGAGTATGAAGACAGCCTTCACTGGCTGTAAATAAACTGTTGAATTATTACTTCATTTAAGAAAATAATCCAGAAATCTATGATTTTCATCTCTGACCCCTCCTTCAAAATGTAAAAATGTTGACCAGTATGGCAACTAGTATAAATCAGAATTTCTGTGGCTTAACATATTTGTAATGCTTTCATTAACCACAAGTGTTGTTACTAGTTAACTCTTCAGTTACAGCCTGATTATTTGTGTCTCCATGAAGTCTTTAGATTACAATTCATATACCTGTGATAATGTTGTGAGGTAGGTAGAGCCTTTGGGAGATGATTAAGTTGTTAGAATGGGACTCTCCTGAATTAGATTAGTGTCCTTAAAAAAACTTCCAAGAAGAGGACAAGCTCCAATTGGAGTGTCTTTGGCACTCAACAGTCTCTCGGGAATAGGTCGGTGTAGCCAGGAGCATTTGTGTCTCTTACCCACAGAATTCTAGGTTAGATTAAATGCCATTTTCTACAGCTCTTTGAAGAGGTTGAAGAGGGGGGAGGCCCTTGGGCTTCCCATAGGACAGGGTATCCTGCACCATCATAAGGAAGCAGGGGGAGGGCAGTGGGGTGGTGGGGGTGCGGGAGGGCCGGGAACAAGGGGAGTAAATGTAAATTTTTCTTTTAACAATAAAAATAAAAAAAATAAAAAATAAAAAAAATAATAAAAAAAAGAAAAATGATTCAGTGCACATGCTCAAAATAAGTTTCTATATTTGTTCCTGGGGAATTCTCAAACTTTATTAAGAGATCTATGTGTGTGAAATTAGGATGAAACTTAGCTAAAGAAACTCTCATCATGCAGGCAGACTTTTAAGATATTTTAAGTCTGTTTTTTTAATTTGAGCTATGGCTTTACATTCTATTATTTTTCATTATAAAACATGGTTGGCTTCACAAAAGGAGTATCACATAAAAACACATACAAATCTAACTTCATGTGGTTTATGCGTATTGTAGTATTTGTTTAATATTTGCTCAGAAGTATGCTCACAGTTAGTATTGTGATGTATAAAAGGAAGTAATAGGTCTAATGCTTTAAAGACCAGTACTGCACAGAGAAAGCAGGATGACCAGAGTTTCATATTTATCTCTGTTGGCTTGATTACATTATCACAAATAACAATGCAAACATGGCTCCAATATTGTAGTTTCAAATCATGATGAAAATATTATAAATAATAATAATATAATTCCAGTAATATAACCTGTTAATCTATGGAAAACTTAAGAATACAACTATNAAAAAAAAACAAACAAACAAAAAAAACAAAAAAACAAAAAAACAAAAAACTTCCATTTGAACTCAGAGAGGTTGCAATAACATGCACCAGACTTTTGCAACACAAAACACGACCAAATTGCCTCATGGAAAGAAGAGGTGGGAATGAAATTCCATGCCTATTTATAAAGCTGTTATTGGTAATTATTGGCTGCTAAGAGAGGGAGAGAAAGTTTTTTTCTCAGATTGTGATCACTGGTGAAGAGATCATACTCTACTGGAAGGCCAAACACATGAATATTTGAGAATTACCAATTAGTATTGACAGTATTCTTTAAAATTGAATCAATAAAAGGAATACGGTTTTGGAAAAGTTGAGGAATTGATATTTGTTGACAGAGTTTCCTGTCCCAAAAGGACCCACATCCATTTAGTTCCAAATAAACACACAGAGGTCTACATTAATTGTAAACTGATTGGCCTATTAGCTCAGGCTTCTTATTAACTTTTATAACTTATATTAGTTCATAATACTTGTCTGTGTTAGCCATGTGGCTTGGTGTCTTTTTTGGCGAGGTAGTCACATCTTGCTTGCTCTGTGTCTGGCTTCCTCTGTGTCTGGATGATGATTGCATACTGAAACTTTTCTCTTCCCAGAATTCTCATTGCCATGCCTCTACTTCCTATCTGGTCATCCTGCCTATACTTCCTGCCTGGCTATTGACCAATCAGTATTTATTTAAAATACAAGAGACAGGGTATAGACTATTGTCCAATAGAACTTCCCCCCCACTTTTTTTTAAAAAAAGGAACTCTGAATCAAATCACCTTTGTTTAGCTTTTCTACTGACCATTTCCATAACAACTTGTAACCAACATTCTAAACAAAGGAAAACATCCATAATCCATTTTTTGGGGGAATGTGGATATTGTTTTCCAAGCTACTTCATACTGATTGGGGCATTGATAATCTTATGGGGACTTAAAATTTTTAGAATTATCATCAAGTCCTGACTGAAGTATCCTGTGAGGTTTTATCATCTCAGGCAACAGTCTTTAAACTGTTCTGAATTCAGAACTCAGATATCTGGGCCATTCCTCCCATCGGAGATTTCTCAGGGCATCTTCCTTGGTCAAACTTGATATTTTCTTAATGCCGAATAAATTCACAGTCCCTCACTTCCTGTGGAAACAAAGGCAAAACCTTTTCGCCAAAGTAACAATCTTTTGACTTACACTTTAAAGTCAGAGCAATATATATATATATATATATATAATCCAGCAGCATTCATAATCAAATGTCTTCTAGCAGCTTTGGCTCCATCCTCAGTCATCAAACAATTTAAAGACAACACAATAACATACAGTATCCATTTTTATGTGGCTTTATTTTAAACTCTATTTCTTTAATTTTTATTCTTTTAATTTTTGGCTTTTTGAGACATGGTTTCTCTGTGTACCTTTGACTATCCTGCAACTCACTCTGTAGACCAGGCTGTCCTTGAACTCACAGAGATCTGCCTGCCTCTGCCTCCCAAATATTGGGAATAAGGGTGTGTACCATCACACCTTAAACTCACAGAGATCTGCCTGTCTCTGCCTCCCATATATTGGGAATAAAGGTGTGTATCACCACACCTTAAACTCACAGAGATCTACCTGCCTTTGTCTCCTAAGTGTTGGGATAAATGTGTGTGCCACTATACCCAGCTACTGTCTTTCATTTTTATTTTAAGGACTTTATCATTTTTTTCTTTCCCAAGCCTACATACATTTTAAAGCACACTGTAAAATGTTAGATGCTTTTTTTATTCTGAAACTATCTTCACTATGTCTCTCTTTTTCTGATCACATGAGTTTTTAATTTGCTAAGTGACATGGCTAGGATTAATGCCTTGGCAATTACAGTAGTAATGAGGAGGAACGGGCTGTGGGGGCTGTGTTCCCCAGTGCTTGGCTCCCGGTCATGGGTCTACTTTTGGTCCTGGCTAGCTTATACCCGAAATAATCACATGGAAATTTAATTAATTAAATTACTGCCTGGCCCATTATATCTAGCCTCTTCTTGGCTCTTACATCTTGACTTAGCCCATTTCTAAAAGTCTGTAAGTCACCACGAGGTAGTAGTCTTACTGGGAACATTCTAACCAGTGTCCATCTTGGGTAGGAGCATCATGGCATCTGCTCCAGTGCCTTCTCTCTCACTGCCTTCCCTTCTGTCTACTCTACCCATCTAAGGCCAAGGCAGTCTCTTTATTTAACCAATGAAAGCAACAGAAGTATAGATGGACCCTCCTACACCAATAGGTGATCCAGCCCATTCCTTAGCTTTCTGAGAGTCTGCCTCAAGGAAGAGGTACCTTCCCACAACTCTATGGCATTTCAAGGTCCCTGACACCACCAAACAAAAAAACATGCTGTCAGCAATTCAGAAACACCATTTAAATGTTTGGTGGCAAGGCTCTCTTAAAAGACCTGCAGGGTTTCGCAGCTAAAGCTGAGTCAGGAAGCCTCTCTTAAATGAGGCACACTTTTCTACAGCAAACAGAGCTCACCTAAGAAAGTGTTGCTGTCAATAATAACTTTATTTTTTTTTTGTCTTGAATTACTTCCCAAGCTCTCTCAGGATTTTAAGTGGATTTAGTCAGGCCACATTGACACACTATTTTGTTGGAAGGCAGAGGCACACAGATCTCTGTGAGATCAAGGACAGCCTACAGAGTGAGTTCCAGGACAGCTAGAGATACATAGAGAAAACCTGTCTCAAAAAGCCAAAAATTAAAAAAAATAAAAATTAAAGAAATAGTGTTTAAAATAAAGCCACGTAAGATGAAAAATACACAGAGAATCTGAATACTGTATGTTATTGTGTTGTCTTTAAATTGTTTGATGACTGAAGAAGGAGCAAAGGCTGCTAAAAACATTAAATTATAAATGCTGCTGTATCATATATATATATATATATATATATATATATAATGCTCTGACTTTAAAGTTTAAATGTTACTTTGGAGAAGAGGTTTTGCTTTTGTTTCGGCAGGAAATGAGGGACTGTGGATTCATTCTGCTTCATTCTGCATTAAGAAAAATCAGGTTTGACCAATAATACCCCCTGAGAAATCTCCAATGGGAGGAATGGCTCAGATGTCTGAGTTCTGTATTCAGAACAGTCCAAAGACTGTTGCCTGAGATGATCCAGCCTTACAGGATATTTCAGTCAGGACTTGATTATAATCTAACATTTTTTTAGGTTCCCATAAGATTATCAGTGTCCCCAATCAGCAAGAAGTATCTTGGAAAACAATACCAAAAAATGGATTATGGATGTTTTCTTTGTTTAGAATGTTGGTTACAAGTTGTTAAGGAAAAAGGTCAATAGAAAAGCTAAATAAAGTAGATTGGATTCAGATTTCTTGAATTCTTGTGGTTTTTTTTAAGAGGAAGTGCTGTGGGACAATGTTGTACGAAATTCTTGAAGAACTAATTATAGTCTTAAAAATAATTTTAAAAGGCACTATCCTAACAACCAATACTGACTCTATATGAATTTGTTTATTTCCCTACATGAGGGGAAATCATCAATGAATCATCTATGAGTATGAAAACAATTTCTTATCAAATAATCTAGCATTTTGTATCTATCTAGACCTGATAAATGGATAACTAAGTAATTTAGGTATTTTATTATAAGTTAAGATAAATTCTTCTGAAAATATTTATAAAAATTGGAATGAAAGAGAGTGTTGTGTGCTGACAGGTGGGAAACTACTGGGAAGTCAGGCTCTAGGTACATTTTTGAGAGATGGTTCAGTCTCTGGAAATGCTTGTGAGGCATTATATTTATTAGGTTAATTGAGATAGGAAAATCTTCAGCTGTCACTATTACCTGGACGTGGGTCAAGGAATGTATAAAAAGAAGGAAGTCAACTGCACAAGAGAATTCATTATTCTGTGCTTCCTGAATGTGGAAGTTATATGACCAACCACTTTAAGCTCCTTTTGCTTTCAGTGTGACCTGAAATAAAACCTTTCTCCCTGGAGCTCCTTTTTGTCAGAGGATTTTATCAAGAAAGGAAGTGCCACCTCTAGCTGAAGAGCTGCTGATGGCAACTGATGACTGCTGTGGGAGCCATAGTCATTTCTCTTCAGGGTTATGCCCCTGAGAAGCTGCCCAGGATCCAGTAGATTGTCTAATACTCATGCACAACACACAGGCAGAAACTAGTGGGTTTAAAACAGAACACATTAAATTGGGAGGGAAAAATGCTGGTGCAAGGATAAGGGAATCAAGAAGAGGAGAGGAAACAGACAGTGAATTTGATTAAAACATATATGTGAGTGAAATTCTCAAGCAATAATAGAAATTTTCCCTTTTCCATTCAAATTAAAATAATAGAAAACATTATTATAACACATAATAGAATTTTTCTCTTCTTCATGGGGATTATAAAAACCATTTTGATTTATTGTTCAGACCTGCTTTCAGTACTGAAAATATGGATAAAATTACCTGAAGTGAGATCTCTGCCACAGATTTAACCAAAGGCCCACTCAAGGATTACAAGCCAACAGACCATTCCTCTTCATGAGATGGCTTGAAATCAGCTACTATTTGACACCAAGGTATGCTGCTGAACTCTCTCTGTCTCTGTTTCCATCCCTTCTCACGCACCTTTCTTTGATTTTTGAGGGACGATCTTTACTTCAGAGTGTTCTGAAGGTTTGTTGAGTTTCCTACTGGTAAGTTTCTCCCTGTGGCTTACTCTACTTCATTTGTTTCTTCTACTTCATTTCCTCAGATGGTAACCCTATGTGTGTATTTTAGCACAAATACAGGTTTCCCAGGGATCCCAGTCTCCTGCAGAATTTAATTTAGGTCCAGTTTATCTTTAGAGTCTTACTTGTTATAATAGTTGACATTTTTTTTAGGATACTAGTTATCTTTATTGTGTTATTTAATGTGTCTTTCAAAGGTTGCATACCCACAGCCTGTGAGGTGTATTTGGCTCTCCAAATTGTTTGTTTACAATATCTTGAACATTTTAGTATTTTATTTTAATTTGTACTTATATTTTTCATGTGTGTTGTGTGTATATATTGTGTAAGCACATGTGCACCAGAGTTCAAATGTGGAAGTCAAAGAATTGCTATTGGGAGTCAGGTTTCTCCTGCTATCATGTGCATTCTAGGATTAAACCCAGGTCATCAGCCATGGCACAAAACACCTTCATCCACTCAGATACCTGGCCAGTCTGCATTAAAGCATTTTAGACGTAAGCCAACACAGTTCATGAGAGATACCTGCTTTGCTCTAAAAACTGCTTACAAATCTCTGAAAGTGCTTGACCCGATGGCCCCCTTATGTACTTTTGTACTTCCTTATTTCTGTGGTTTTACTTGTGTATCTACAGGAGGAAAACAAATGAATCTTAGGAATTAGTGTTAAATCCATGTTTTTCTGCCTGGTACATTCCTAATGAAGTTCCACTGCATTGGAAGATATAGTTAGTATCAGATCATTCATGCTCCACAGTCCTTCACTTTACATTTCTTTTCATTTTTCTTCTTTTTTTGTCCTGTAAGTTGTTATTTTTATTGTTTTTAAAATTTATTTTCCATACCAACCACAGTTTCCCCTTCCTCTTTGCCTCCTTTTCTCTTCCCCCACCCCATTTCTCCCATGTTCCCATCTACTCGTCTGTAAGGGTAAGGGCTCCTGTAAGAGCCAACAAAGCATGGCTTATTAAACTGAGGCAAGACCTTTTCTCAGTACACAATTAGACACTAAGAAATATTCATACAAAATCAGCAGTTCAGTTAAAGCACATAAAATTATCCCACTACATTTCTATATTGTTATATTTATAAGACTGAAATAAAAAGATATTGATTGTATTATTTTGATCTAGTAATATATACTTATATGTACATATCTATAACATATTATGAATATATAAAGAGATAATTTAATATCTATGTTTTTAATTACAGATAATATCAAATAAAATTTGTAATCACATATTATGAATTGGCAATATGATCTATTGTTTCCCAGAACTAGAAATCAAGAGAGTCCAGGACAAAGGAATGAGATAGAGAAACCCATTTCTGTTTATAATCTATAATTTTATCTAGTGTATACCAAAAATCTACTGTATGCTTACAGTTTCTCATTCTTGAATGAATTTAATTATACTAGATAATAGTCATTAACATTATTGCAACTCAGCTTTTCAAATCAGTGTGAGGGTATATACTGCACTTTGTAACTTTAAGAAAGCTTGTCATACCACAGAAGGGATTGATGTAGAGTAGACATACAAATGTTTGTTTAATTAAGGTCCTATTTTCTGTTTACACCATATTTAACACAAAAATTGGTAAATGTGGAAACTTTTAGAGAAAGTTAGTAGTGCATAAAATACCTATTTCTACATTTTATGAATACTAAGCAAAAATATATCAAATGATCAAACTTTCCAAATGGAGAATTATAAACCACACCAACTTGATGAATATACAGCCATTAAAGTGTCGATGAAAGGTATGTTGAACTGTCAAACAATACAAAAATTACGCTCAAGAAACAGCACAAAGCAAAGAAAAGCAACCAGTTCAATTGTGTCCAAGAATTGGAGTTGTACAAATCAGTGCACACTCACACAGAGTCTGCATGATAACACCAGAAAATGAAAATAGTTCTTACAGAGTGACAGAATTCTGGATTATTTTCTTCAAAATGCTCTTGAAAATTCCATAGTTCTGCTACAAGACAAACACTATGCATATGAAAAGCATAAAGAATAAAGACATTGGAGTTTTAGAAGCAAAGCAGAACATGAAATCAAGACAACAGAGGGAAAAATCAGAGTTGCTATTTGCATCTATTTCTCTTCCTAAAACACACACATACATAAACACATGGGTATGTATGTGTGTGTGTATGAGAGAGAGAGGAAGCAGAAGGCCTTTTGTAGATTTCCAAGATCACAGCTCAACAAATAGAGTTAATAACAACACAGTGAGAGAGAGAACAAGGGAGAGATAAAGAGAAAGAGAGGGGGAAGAAGGGAAAAGGAGAAGGGAAGAAATAAGGGAAGGAAAGCATGGGGTGTCAGACCTAGATTCCCTTCAAGACTTTTTTCTTTCCTTCTCCTAGCTTCACCATTTGTTTCTTTTATTATCATGTTATTAGTCACCTTTTATATTTCTATGATTCCACCATCTTCTCTTCTCACAGCAAATTGATATTGCAACTTCCTAAGAATGACATAAAAAACTATATTTGGTTATATTGGGATGAAATGCAAAAGAAAGGTCAGTTTTGAGGAGAATTTGAATTACATTGGAACAAAGCAGAAGAAGACTCTCCAGCAATAAAGAAAGTGAAGGGAGGAGAAGAAGAATGGGGAAGGAGGGAGACATTTAGAAGGCATGGAAGGGTATACGGGGAGGAGATGGGGGGTATTGATGGGGAGATGGGAGGATAGAGGCTGGAGATGGGAGGGAATGAAGGGAGGAGATAGAAATAAGAGATGGAGAAAGAGGATGAGGGAGGACTTCTGCAGTTGAATCTCCAGCTAGAAAGAACTGCCAAGCTCAGCTTCCTACTATTTGCATCTGTTTTATATTAGTATAAATATGCATATTTTAAGATTGAAATTGGCTCTCTAATCAAATGAAAGATATCATGAATCATTGCAATGTCTAAAATACTCAAAACTGAATCATTGGCCTCTGGTATCTCAATAATTTAAATTTTATTTCCATATATATATATATATATATAAAATTTAAAAATGCTTACTCATGGACATAAATTCATGCAACAATATTGTCACAACACCCTGTTATAAGTTGAATCAAACTTTTTAAACTTTTTGCTACACTGATAACAACTAAGGCTTTTATTCTTCGTACGTTGTCAGTCATACTTTATTCTAAAATTTTCACATGCCTGTTTTTTAAGCTCCAAAATATTTCCATTTCTGTTTTAATATTTCATATACTTCTAGAACTGATACTTCAGTTTCAGAGGGTTGCCAGATGCTGCCCTATGTATCATCATAACATTTACATATGCAGTATCTTAGGGCCTATGCTGCAGTAAAGATGCCAAGCATTTGGTGCTCAGAAAAATTAATGCGAAGGTCACTAATGTTCAAAAGTGCTTTGGACTTTTTACCTTAACAACTGTATGCAGCAATCATGTATTTGAATGCTCTTTTGATGTTACTATCCAATATATTTTTGTCACTTTTTTTATTGCTATGAACAAATGCCATGATCAAGGTAACTCCTTAAAAATAATTTCTGTCCCAGCTAGGTACTTGGGCAGCAGAGGAGTGGGTGCCTGAACTGAACTTGTCCCATAGTTACTTTGTTGAATATCTCAATCGTCACCATACACATTTCGTATGATGGATAGAGATAGAGCCAGAGACCCAAATTCACATCAGAGCAAGGGATTGTGCTACCAAGGTCCAGTGGAAGAGCAGAAGGAGGGAGAAGATGAGCAAGGAAGTCAGGACCGTGAGGGCCTGGCTCACCAACAGAGACAGTGGGCTTCATCCATTGGGAGTTCATCAAATCCAGCTGGACCAGGACTGAATGGGCATATGACCTAACCGGACTCTCTGAATGTGACTGACAATGGGGACTGACTGAGAAGCCAATGATAATGGCACTGGGAC
>JAQHUG010000320.1:1810392-1844753 GCA_028555095.1 Dicrostonyx torquatus
TTAATGTAGATATCTTATTCCCTTCTCCAATATCCACCCTTCCTCCATCTCCACCCTCCCCCAACCCCAGGCTCTCCCTGGTTCTTCCTTACTCCCTTCTTCCCTGTCCCTTTCACCTACCCCCTTCCCCAATCCCAACCTCCATGCCCATCCCCACACTCGTGCTTCCAACTTTTGTCTGACGGTCTTGGCATGTAAAATTTTTAAAAAGATTGTTTTTTTTTTTTAAAAAAAAGTTTTAAAAAATTTTAAAAAATGAAAAGAAACCTGCCACATGAAAATCACCAGGAATTTCCAAGGATGACCCTGCTAAGATGCCTCGCACTAGTGGGTACATAGCCTGAACTTGCCATTTCCTGTGAGGGGATTGGTGCATAGCCGAATTGTCATCAGAGAAGTTTCATCCAGCAATTGTTCTAAACAGATGTAGACCCACAGTCAAACATTAGACAGAGTTCAGAATCAGAATCAGAACATCAGAATCCTTCCAAAGAAGGGGAAAATGGATTATAGGAGCCAGAGTTTTTCAAAGACACCACAAGGAAACTCACAGAATCAACTAAACTGGGCTTATAGGGGTTCACAGAGACTGAACCAACAATTAGTGAGCCTATATGGGACTGATTGATGCCCTCTACAAATATATTACAGTTGTGTAACTTAGTCCTCTTGTGTGACTCCTAATAGTGGGAACACAGGGGCTGACTCTTTTCTTAGATTTGGGGACCCTACTTCCTATACTTGTCTTCTATCTCAGTCTTAACACATTGGTGTGATTAGTTTTACTGCAAACTATGTCATGTTTTGTTCATACTCATGGAAACATGACCTTTCCTAAACAGAAAGAGAGTAGCAGTGGGTTGGGGTTAAGAACAGAAGGAGGGTAAAGGAAGGAACTGGAAAGAGATGAGGGAAAAGAAACTGCATTTGGGATGCAAAATAAATAAATTAATAAAAAATAAAAAGAAAGAATTCAACTATCAGCTTTCTTACAGTATGGAAGGCTTAGTCCATTATCATTATGGTAGGAAGCATGGGTGGCAGGCAGGCAGATTTACACTGAGAAATATCTGAAAGCTAAATTGTGATCCAGAAGCAGAGAGAAAAAATGGGCTAACTACACTCAGTTATACAGTTTTTTCATTAATGCCTCT
The DNA here is from genome assembly GCA_028555095.1 of Dicrostonyx torquatus. Lineage (NCBI taxonomy): Eukaryota > Metazoa > Chordata > Mammalia > Rodentia > Cricetidae > Dicrostonyx > Dicrostonyx torquatus. Next base: position 1,811,547 of record JAQHUG010000320.1, read on the forward strand.
CACACCCCAATTAGGACATGTCTTCCTAATCCTTCTCAAATAATGCCTCTTTCTGAGTTTCTTTTCCCTCATCTCAGATAAACATTCAGCTATCTGAGCCTATAGGGTCAATTCTTATTCAAGCCACCACACAAGATGTACAGGGATATTAATTGTCACCTCAGAAAGTGATCTTGAAACTCAGGGTAGGTTTACTTTGTGCTCATGTGTGGAGAATCAAACCAACTTGGCAAATTGAAGGCCTGATCAGTTTGGGAGTAGGAGGCCCTAGATGAGCAGAGAGGCTTACTCACCTAAGGTTTTGTAAAGATATGGAGATTCTTAGCATTGTTACCATAATATAATAGAACTGCTTTGGTTTCAATGTAATCAGTAAAGATCTAGGTCCTATAATTCAAATATTGTAGTCTTGAAATACATATATCAGTTAGCATTTCACATAAAAGATATATGCATATGTATTGTCCATAAGTAGGCAATCTGGATCCTCATGAACTCCTTTCCAAATTTAAGAATCAAAGCATTCATAAATGTTTTGAAACATTCTTTTTATCCTTCTGTATTATAGTAGCTGGCCTCTGACTAGATATAACTACAGAATGATTTATATACTCCTTCATGCTTGTATATAAACACACACATCTAATACTAAGTATAAACCATAATGTGGGAGTATATGCAAGCACTGTAAACAATTAAGTTTATTTTGGGGACTGGGGAAATGGCCAGGAAAAAAACTTGCTGAGTGCCTGAGTTTGAATTCTTGAGTACTCAAATAAAAAATAGAGAATGGTGGTGAATGTCTCAAATCCAAGTGCTTGGATGACAGAGACAGGGCAACTAAGGGGCTTGATAACTAGTCAGTGTTTCCAATTTACCTAATTTCAGATTTAATAAGATATTCTATCTCAAAAACTGAGGAGATAAGAGATTGGAAGGGTAGCTGACAGTCGTCTCTGGCCTCCATATATATGATGATACACAAACATTCTAAGGTCCCTTGACACATACACATACAATGAAACATTTCTTTTTTGCTGTATTAATTGTAGGAATGGATATTATTGCTGTTGTATAGTGACAGTAAATACCTACAATTTACTATTTGTTTAATACTGCCTCAATAGTTTTATATGTTTCATTACTTTCTTTTGGATAGGAGCTATGAATATGCTCTTTTAAGAAAATAATGCAAATAAGGATAAAAATTGAATTATCCATTTAAGTTTAGATACACTAAAAATGCTAGACTGGGACATTTGGTTCTGGGATTTTTGCAGTTTTTACAAATTACCACAAAAACAGTCCACTAAAACAATAGATTTTGTTATTTTACATTTTAAAGGCTGAAATTTTAAGAGAAATATTACTTAATTAAAGTCAAAGTATTGGCAGAGCTGAATTTACTTCTGAAAATGTAGGAAATCATCTATTTCCTTGTTCTTTGAAGGCACGATGGTACAGTATACTCTTTGGTTCATGGCCATTGTCCATCCCAACACATTATTACTGACAAAACTATGGTGAGGGAGGTCACTCTGCCTATGTGTTGCTTTTACTGGTTAATGTGTAAAGAACTACTTTGAGCCTATGGCATAGAAGAAGAGAACTAGGCAGGGAAATCTAAGCTGAATGCTGGGAGGACGAAAGATGGAGACAGAGAGAAGCCAAGTAGCCCTGCAGAAGACAGAAGCTGAAACTTTAGCTGGTAAGCCACAGCCACGTGATGATACACAGATTAATAGAAATGGGTTAAAATAATATGTAAGAGTTAGGCAATAAGAAGCTAGAGCTAATGGGCCAAGCAGTGACTTAATTGATATAGTTTCTGTGTGATTATTTTGGGTCTAAGCTAGCTGGGCAGTCAGGAACCAATAAGCAGCCTTTCTCCAACAAAACTACTATCTCATTCTTATCTGGAAAAGTAATTTAAATGTAGAACATCAAATAACAATATTCCCACCTCAAGACCCTTAGATGAATCTCAGAATTACCTCTGTTATACTAATAAGTACATTCAACATTTCATAAAAACTGGACTATGAACTTTTGGACGAAGGAAGACCTTATTGTGTTCAACAACAGCTCTAATGTATTTTCTATGAGATACTGAGTTGGGCTGCCTTAAGGGTCTAGAAATACTGGAATAACTAGTTCATTGAAAGATGCTAAAAATCAACATAGGCAGCCTTGATGAAAATATAATCTGGGCAACGTTCAGTTGTAAGAACACTTTCTGAACAAGCATGAGGACCTCATTTCAAATCCTCAGCACCCACATATTACCCTGTATGCTAAACTTGTGCCTGTAACTCAAAAATTGTGTGTAAAGTCTGACATGAATATTGTGGGACTTACTAGCTTCCAACCTAGTTGTAAGCTAATTGGAGATTCTATCTCAAAGCAATAAAGTAGATAGTGTTAGAACAAGACAATCAGTGTCATTCTTTGAGTTCAAATGCATGTACAGGAGTACATGTCCAAGTACGTGTGTCCACATTCACACACATATATACCTACACAAGAAAAACTGTATTTGAAGACAAGCCATCCTTATACTAAATCAATCTTTCACTAAATAAAAGCTTTGGTCTCATACTCTGGATTGAATCTATCAGTGCATTTTATTGTAGGATTATAGACTTGTACAGGTAAAAGTCTTAGTCCTGATGCATACTAGTTGTTACTCATATTTTATATGCCAAGAACTTATAAAACTTATGGTAGTTTGCCTCATAACAAATAGTTGATGAATAAATAGTGGGTTCTTTCTACTACGGCATATTATATTTCATGCACACAACTGTAATAGAAATGGCCAGAGTATGGGTAGAGATAAATTACTGTGGTTTCGAGTATTTGAGAAGTCTCTATGCAGTTATGAAAATTAGGATGTTCCTGGAAGAGCAGAAAGACACAGAGTCAGCAGGTTTTGTAAATCCACATGTTAAGTTCACTAATGGGTCCTAGCTCCTCACTTAGGACTTTGAATACTGTATGCTCCAAAACTTATCAAAACCATCTGTGATGATGAATCTTGACTGTCCACCATGAGTTTAGAATTCCTTTAGGTATGTTTGTGAGGGATTTTCTAGACTAAGTTGACTGATGTGAGATGACACAATTTATATGTGGGTGGTCCCAGTCCCTAGGGTGTGGACCAGAGAACATAAAAGGGAAAGGCTATTGAGCACAAGCATTTATCACTTTGTGTCCTGAGTGCAGAAGCAAAGTGACTAACACCTTTCCACTTCAGCTCTCACACTTTCTGTTACATGATGGACTGCAGCCCCTTGTACTATAAGCCAGAATAACCACTTTATTGTTTAAGTTGCTTTAATGAGGTATCTTGTCAGAATATTGAGACAAGTAAGCAATACACTATCAAACTTGACACAAGTTCTCAAATCCTCAGTCATTACATAAGTAAAAATTCGATAAATTTGTATTTTATTAATTAAATCTCTGCCCCTAACCACCTGTAAATTTGTCCACAGCTCTTCACTCCATTGAGGTCCTTTTAGAGAATCCTATAGGGATCAATGTCACATCAAAGTTTTTAATTACTGTTGCTTACTAAGCAGACAGCCACCTTCTCTCACTGTCAGGAAAGGTCCTAGAGGGAGCAGTAATGACACACACTCAGCCAGGGAAGATATTACAGAGGCATCATGAGATTGAAGTTCCTACCCAATCAAGAATAGAAAGAACATTTTCTGCACATCAGTGGCGATCATGATCACCTTCTGTGTTATATACTTTATTAATATTTGCAAATGTGTAGAAACAGAAAGTAATATTAGCAAGAATTGAGAAGGGAATGTGTGTAGCTTTTACAGAAATGTTCTTGAGGCGATGGAAATAGTTCGCATACTGGTTGTATTAATGACAGTTGCCCTTTAAATATTATATATAACAGTGTTTCCACTTGTTATCATTGGGATAAGGTCTTTAAGGCTTATTCTTGATTTCCTTGCATGCTTACAAACGATGAATGCATATTTATCTAAAATGACTTTTTAATTAACAAGAACATCTTGATTAAGCTGTAGCCATTATGATATAAAAGTTAGGCTACTGATGTTTCATGAAATGCTATGATTAGAGACTAGCGTCCTGAAGGGAATATATTTACTCTGAATTTCAAGTACTTCCAGAAAAAAATATTACATTTTCTCACACTCCCATATTCAACCTGAATCAAAATATCTCTACATATATTGTCGCAGAACTTGGAAGGCTGAAGGAGATGGATCACTTTAATCAGCTAGCCTGGGAAAAATAATGAAATCTACACTTCCTAATGATGCAGAGTGTGACTCTGTCTCAAAACCAAACCAATTGAGCAGAAGAGATCTACAGAATGAGTTCAAAACAAAGCCATTCATTTAATTTTTGAAGAGCTTCCAATGAGTCACAAATACTCCAGAGCACCAGTTAGCAATATTACAGAAGAAAGATACTACACATAGAAAAAAATATAGGAAAACTCCCATGTTAGTAAACACACAATTAGAGCATCCCAAGATGGCTGGTAAATGACTATATAACAGCCTATTTGACTTTGAGCATGTTCTTTTAGGGTTTTTACAACTGTTTCCGATTCAACGTCCTCTTTTCTTGTTCTAACACACACTGTTGATGCATTGAGGTTGGCACACTATTATGTCTTAATGTTATTGTTTCCTAGGGAAACTACACAGAAAGGGCCAAAAGTTGACCTAGTATTTTTGAGATTCAAAGGGTCCACAGACTATTGTGGTGGCTCAACCAATAGAATTACCCATTTGCACTGATATGTGATTAACAAGTTCAAGCCCTGAAAGTCACAGAAGAAAGCTGGGTGCCATCAAGCACATCTGTAACCCTGGTACTTCTAGCACAAGATATGAGGTAGAAAAAGGATAATGATAATAATAATAATAATAATAATAATAATAATAATAATAAAGATATTAAAGTGCTATCAAGGATCAAATAATTTAATCTACAAAAATCAAGTATCTATATATTTGTGTATCTATTTTTATCTTTAGGATTACACTCGATAACTAAAATATAAAATAGCAATAGTAATAAAAAGATTTTGGGGCTATCCTTCACAGGCTGATACTCAGACTGAAAGTGAAGGAATGGAATCTACTATTCTACACAAAAAGGATAAAAAAGCATAGCAGTAGCCATAGATTTTAAATAAAACATAGCAAAAGGAGACTTTCAAGGAAGGTCATTATATAACAACATTGGGGCCATCTCAGCAACAAGAGAGAGTCATTCTAAATATACACACACTGAAGATCATAGCATACTGGTATATAAAGCAAATGTTAAGAGCTCTGAAGGGAGAGATGAACTCCAATACATATTTGAGAACTTTAACATCCCACTTTTAGCAATGGGAAGATCATCCAGACAGAAAATTAAATGAAGAAACTGCAAAGTTAAATTGCACCCTAGAGTAAATGGGCCTCATAGACATTCACAGAACATTCTCCCCAACAGCAAGGATGTCTTCTCTGCATCTTTGCCAGAATAGATCATGTGATAGAGCATAAAACAAAATGTAATTAACTTAAAGAACTCCCACTGAGTAGCAGTTCTGAATATGATGTAAATAAACTAGAAATTAGTAATAAAATTATTGGAAGTATAAGAAACGTGGCAATTAACAATTTTGAGCAACCAACAGATCAACAAGGAAAGAAATAATCTTTTTTAATTCTTAAAAGACATTAAACAGAAAGCAGTGCATCAAAATATGGTATCGTCCAGGAAGCTTCCTCTCACAGTAGTTGGAAACTGGCATTGAGACCCACAAGGAGACAATTTTCAGAGACTGGGAGGTTTTAGAATGCTCAATCCTAAATACAATATAATCAACAAATCACCTACTCCTCAGGCCTCATAGAACTTTGCTAATGAAGAGGCAGAAATATTGTATGAGCCAGTGGAGCTAGAAGACACCAGGGGAAAAGTGTCTACTTTACAATATGACATGTGCACACCTGACCCCACAGAGACTGTGGCAGCATGCTCAGGGTCTCCATACATCCAATCCAGACAGGGTCTCAGCGCTGAGATGGTTAGTGGACATTAGTTCCCATTTCTAACCTAGAAGGTATTTCCAATCAACAATCACTTGCAAAGGAGAATTGTTTCCTCCAATGTAGTCTCATTGGTTATATAAACTACACTTAAGAGCCCTAACTCCAGCAGGAGATGGCCAATACAAATCAGCTTAATGGAAAAAAAAGTCCCTATGGGATATATCAGAAACAAAAGCAAGGGGGAACATCTAAACAGCAGTAACGAGGATGGAAGATGGCTCAGTGATTAACACTGGCTATTCCTGCAGAGAAACAACATTTGATTCCCAACACACATGTGGCAGCTCCCAACAATCTGTAATTCCAGTTTCAGGGAATATAACACTTTTTTCTGACATCCAAAGACTCAGCATGCACATACATATTTGCAGGGAAAATGCTCATATATACAAAACATAAATATTTAAACGTGATATTAAAAATAATGTTTTAAATGATGTGTTAATTTTTTCTCAACTTGACACAAGCTTATAATCATCTGAAAGAAGGACCCTCAATTGAGAAAATGCTTCTGTCAGATCTGGTTGATGGCAAACTAACAGGACATTTTCTTAACTGCTGATTAACGTTAGAAGGCCTAATCCATTGTGGGTAGTGCCATCCCTGGGCTGGTGACCCAGATTCTATAAGACACTAGGCTGAGCACAGCATGAGAAACAAGCCAATAAGCAGCACCTCCAAGTCCTCTACATCAGTTTCTGACTCCAGGTTCCTGCTCTGTTCAAGTTCCTGTCCTGACTTCCTTCAATGATAAACAGTTATGTGGAAGTACGACACAAATAAACCCTTTTCAATTGCTTTGGACATCACAGCAGCAATAACTCTGACTCAGAAAAATAAACACTTGTCATCACTGCACATCACAGAAGTAGAGATATAAGACCTAAGTTTAAAATAAGCTAAAGGAAAGAAATAATTGAGACCAGAGAACAAATTATTATTATAGAGAGAAAAATATCATTTTACAATTTACATAAAAATACATGAAACAATATGTTCCTCATAAAGTGGTGTATGACTCTGAGTTTTGAAATTTGCTTATTAATTGACAGAGAACTAATTTATTTTTTAGTTTCAGAGAAAACCATAGTATCATTTATCATGTACTGAGCACATGAACAACACCATACAATGTAATTTGGAAACAGACAATTCAAATGCATTACATACCATTGTTCATGTTTCCGAGGAAATGTGATAACTGAGCTTAGATTGTCTAGTTCTAAATTCAGCACTCTGATGATTGGCAAACGTCAGACAAATAGGTAGAGCACAGATTAAACGTTACCCTTCACATCATTATTTTAGAGACATGATCAGAGACAAAACACAGATGCCTGTCCACTTTCTTATCCATTGCAATATTCTTTTTACTGTTGTCTACTGTGCATTATATGAATGTGATGGTCTGAGTCATTCCTTAGAAATAAAGGGAACAGTTTCTGGACCTCTGTTTGACAACACAATATGTGAAGACTCAAGTTCCATATGTAAAACAGCATGGTGTTTATATATAACCTTCACATTTGTATCACTTATACACACTGTCTAATACAATGCATGATCTATACAAATTGCTATTAAGCTATATTACTAAGAGAATAATGGCATAAAACAGTAAATTTTCAGCACTGATATGTATTTTGTATGTATTTACGTCTGAGTATAGATAAATCTACATGTATGAGCATATATGAAAGTCACAGGACAACCTTGGATATCATACCTCAGGTGCAACATACTGGTTTTTGAAATAAGCTTGTTAATTGGTCTGGAGATTGTCAAATAAGGTAGACTCACAACTCACAAACATAGTATTTTTTTAATGAAGTCCCTGGGAGTAGAATGCCAACCCTCTTGCTTATAGGCCAACCACTGTACTGGCCAAACTGTCGAGTCAAATCCAGGCATAAGGTTTAAGATATATCTTTGGCTTAGGTCTGCATATGCAGAACTCTAGGCATGAAGGACCAATGCATCCTTTTTTTTTTCTTGTGAAAATGAGAAATGAGAGCTAGTTTGAGTCAAATACTTTTTTTGACAAAACCAAATAAAAGTAAAGTCTTCTTGCAAAACCATCAAGAAACTTCCTGGTAGATTTATTCTTACAACATATAAGCAGAGCCCGAATCTATAACTGGCCTATAAAAATATAAAGAATTGAGGCAATAATTCTGTTCATTTGAGACCTTTACTGCTGTCCCTATGGGAACCTCCTAATTGATACCCATTCGAATTAGTCTGGAATTGAGAGGGAGAAAACAGTAGCTATTTTGAAATAATGAGAAACTTTTCCTGCCTAATACACTAAATGAAACTTGTGCCATCGCCTCAAGTATTGTAATTCCCTCATGAACAAAATTGGCCCAAATAATTACCTAATGCTTGGAGCAACATAAATAAGAGTTCTCTAGTTCATACATTTACAATAAATGCTTCCATGTGGGGGGAAAGGGCAAAGAGTAGAATAAAATACATTTATAAGTTACTAGTTACATGAAAAAGTTAATTAATGTTCAGCTTTACAGTTTAGCAAAATAATGAAGTTATTAAAGTTTCTGAAACTACTTAACCTATTTAACAGCTGCTCTCCATAGCTAATGCCCACTAGATGCCTTTTTGTGCTTCTGTCTCACAGGATTTGCAATGAGAGGACTATTAGCCCAAGTATTAGCTATCAATTAAGGCACTACCCAGTTAAGACATGCACTACTTCAGAAGTATTTGCATACAATCTGGGGGCTTATGAATGCGTTAAAGGCTTAAATGAAAAATAGAGACTTAAATGAGCACTCTGTCCTGGTATTTCTGTGTTTTATTATTTCAGATGGAGACTGTACATACATGGTGTGTCTTAAACTTGTCATTTGCAGTTTGGAATTATCTCAGGACAAGTATTTTGATCATTCTTAGTTAACCATATGTAAAATAATCAGAACTAAATGTGAACTTCCAACCTTGTAGAGTGCTTAAACATTTTATCATTTATTTATCTGCATTTAATTCTTTGGAAAGAAGAGACATATATCCATTCCCTTTTCATGGTTCTTAAAGAAAAGAATGGATAGATGGAAAAGATGGAATTGAGAGTAAATTATATTTTGTTCTATTTTATAATTTTTGTTTGTTATCTTCATTGCTATATCACAGTGCCCTGTGGAAGAAAAAGAATAATATATGTAGGTTTGTTTCCAAGAAATGAGATAAAAAGAGAAAAATAAAAAGATAAAGATATACCTTATACAATCTTGAGGAAGGAGGAGAGACTTTGTGAATCTGGTCAGTTTAAGGGACTTCCTGAGATTTCTGAGCTGTTTATTTTTTGAGTCTTAACAAACATCCACATATAAATTGTTCCATCTTATGGAACTTACTTCCAGAACAAAAACAATCAATTCTGAAGAATTGGAGATTGCTACACAATAAGGTTTTACACAAAGAAGAATTCCCCAGTGTTCATTTATACTGTTGATTAAAAATAGTGTCCATAGTGCAAACAAGAACTTTCCCCTATAGGAACCTAGATATTACCTATTATCTTCTCCAAAGTAAGCCCAGCTGACTGAATCCCATCATTTGTCCAAGGCTCTGAACAGAGTAATATACAGGAAGAACAGTTCTTTGGATATGCAATAAAGGCTGGACTCTCATGCCTATCACCATTAATTTACCAAATATTTGGGGATATTTTTCATGTTTCAGGTACTCTGGCACAATGTGGTAATAAAACATAGGCAAGACAGTGTTACTGTTGTAACCATTGTTTCACAAGCAGTAATAATTATAGCTTGCAAGTATAGTGTTAAAATAGAAGTTAGAGAAAAGAGCTATGGAAGATTTCCCTGAAACATGAAAAATAGTAGAGGAAAGATACATCCTTTCTAGAAATTCAGAAAGAGAGAGCTGGGCTTTGAAGGTATAAAACTACATATTAGAACAGAAACAGTATCACTCTGGACCCAGTGGGCAAGATTTTCAAATTGTGGTAGAATGATCATGCTTGGGGAAGCTGAAATTGTCTAACTGAACAAAGGCTGGAGGGAAAGAGATTAAGAGAAGATTCTATTTAGATTTATCTTTCAAGAATAAAGTAGTTATAAAATCATTTAAGGATGAGGTTGTCATGACAAGAATTTTGTTTCAGTGAGATGGACCCAGTGTTTGTAGAACAGATTATATAGTGGCTATATTATATATCTGTGACATACATGATGATGGAAAGGTGACCAGTGGTCAAGGGACCTTATTACTCTTCCAAAAAGCTAGCGTTTGCTTACCAACACACACCACATCCAGTGACCTAAAACCACATACAAATCCAGCTTCAGCGAATTTGATTCCCTTCTTGGTAATCTATATGCATGTATGTATACACACAAATTAAAAGTAAGATATATCTTTAGAAAATATGAGACATATCTGATCTCAAAGATCAGCATATGATAGATATGTGGTCTAAACAAGCTTAGAGACATATTTACAGGCAGATTATTAATTAGTGATTAATTAGTGTGGCCATCAGAGCCATGTAGTAAGGGAAAAATAGGTAAATTGATACATGAGTTTCACTGGATGAAAAAATCAGACCAGAATTGAATGTCGAGCTGAATTTGTCTGTATCTTCCAAACTCATTTCCACCCTCTCTTATTTCTTCACTTGCGTTTTTCTAGCATACTGTTTGCTTGTAACTGAGCAGTTGCTTAATGCTTATCCTCTGCAGGGTTTGCCCAAGGGAAATATTAATAAAATAATAAGAAGAGTACTGCCTAGGCAACTGTTTCTTTTATGTGGTCACTTTGAGCTGACAAGATCATGAAAAGGCCAACCTTCTGGAGTGGCCTCTCATGGCCTTTCTGGGTTGGACTTGTGTTTCTTCATTTATGTCCTTGACTCAAGTGGTACCGTCTCGTGTTTTCTACAACACAAACCATACATTACAGCAACACCCATAGTAAACATACTTCTTAGTGAATAAAACTCATGTAAATATTATATTATGAGATTTATTGGTTTCTTACTTGGATCTAGGAAAAAATAGGTCAAGATTGAGTTAAATGGGTGTATATATGTATACACAGACAAATTTTCAAGATGTTTATCTGCAAAAGGTAATCAAAGGAAATGATGATAAGTTAAAAACAGTAAAGCACAGAAAGAAAAATAAGATGATTTTCATGGAGCTGAGAAGGCCTCCCATCCTTGAGGTATTGATTAGAGCAAAGGTATCATCTACTTACTCACTAAGCTTTCACATAGCCTTCATTTTCAAAGATTTCCATCTCTTATTTTATCCAGCTTCAATAACTGTGTGCGGGAAAAGACATAAAATTTCCAACTCTTGCTTTGGACACAGGATCCAAGGAATGACTGTAGCTTCACTACACTGTACATCTTGGCTTAGAATTACTGTGAAGCTGGAAAATGACACCAAGGCATTTCTAGTACACCCTAGAAGAAGCAGGGGTAGAATTATTTAGCCATATGAGGCACTCAAGAGAAAAGATTAAGAGCTGAGAGAACAGCAGGTATGATGGATAGATACTAACAAACATAACTGTTTAGTCGTTTGTTGCAGTATTTAGAAATACTCTGAGAATGTCTCTGCTAAGTAACAGCTACCTCCTGGCAGAAACATTTGAGCCTTGAGGTAAGTTCATCACGTCTAAGAAAGTTCTAAGAGAAAAGTCTTTAAGGCTCAGGAAATCAACACAGAAAAGTCTCAGGAATTTCTGAAATTTATCAAATACACAGGGCCCTTCCAAAGTTTATGTACTCTCTAAGCAATGAGGATTGCTGTAGAGAAAAACTCCCTAACTTTTCATCTGCCTGCAAATTGTGTAGAGGGCTCCAGAGTTCCAGTTTTCCTGAAATATTACCTGTGTTGAGGTATGTTTTCAGGGATGCAGCTGTCTTTGAGATATCCATGGTTCTGTAAGTAGCCACTCATCTATACTTATGTAAGTAACTCCAATAAAGTGAATGCTTCACTCATTTGTTCTTGGTGTAATTACTGCTCTACTCTGTCAATTCCTTATGTGTGTTGAGAAGACTTTGGTTGAAATAGCTCTAGAAATAGTGTCACAATACAGTACAAAGCCACAATGAACAACACATTGCACCATGCTTCTCAAAATTCGGTCTTTTGTTTTAGGTGCTTGGTTTTTTTTCCTTTCCGTTAGAGACAGTCAAGCCTTTTTTAAAAATATAAAATGTTACAGCACTTTGAAACCTTTATTTAAGGAATGATTTAAATAGTACCCACTATGAGTTCAGGTGGAGGACAAGATCACTGTATAGAGAGATGTGTACCAATGACTTCTGCATGGAATAAATACAGTGAAAAATTGGTTGAGCCTGAGGAATTCCTGCCCTAAATTCTCATATAAAGACCATCAATGTCTTAGGACATCTTTTGGTTAAGAGATTGGCTCAGTTCATTTTGTATAGAATGTGAAAATTGCCAACATCTTTACCACCCATTCACAACTCCATTAATTACCAAAAAGTGCAAGGTACTAAGCGCAGTGTAAGATACAATACAGCTAGCCTTGAAAATCTACACTGTTTTTATTTTGCCTATTTTTCTAAAGTTTTCCAAATTACTGTAATACAATACTGAAATAGCTACAGGGTTGAGTTAGAGAGATATTAACAGGATGATTGCAAAAATACATAGATCTTTGGAATATGAACAAGGTAGCTCTCAACTCCTTCAAAAAAAAAAACTAAGTTAGCACACCAGAACAATAAAAAATATAATAAAATTCAGTACAGGTTGAGTTTTTATGATATATTCTAAGTCCAGGTATTTCTTTTTCAGCAAATCATAGGCAGAAAACTGAAATAGATGGAGAAAATAATCTAAATGAAAGAGTTGGCTATAATTCCACATAACCAAGGCTCTTCATTATATTCACATCCTTTAGGTTTATAGATAAATTGTTCAGTATATCTCATGTCAATATCAGGAACTCCAGGATCTCTCTCTCTTCTTTCTCTCCCTCTCTCCCTCCCTCCATGCTCGCTTGCTCTGTCTTCCTTTCTCTCTCTCCTTTTCTTTGTATTTACTTCAGAATCCCAGGAAAATCTTTATGTCTAAAGTTGTCCCAGCAGCACTGAGCCTATGTCATCACTGTGTCTCATTGCTGTAATGTGTTCCAGCAGAAATTCTGGAAATTTATAGTCTAACGGATCCCATCTGAATACTGCTTCAGGTTATTTGGAAGCCATTGTAGTTACTGGAAGAGAAATATCCACCATCGTCCATGGTATGGACTCTTCATAATCAACGACTTAAGAAAGGGCTGACTTGGGGGCTGGAGAGATGGCTCAGTGGTTAAGAGCACTAGCTGCTCTTCCAGAGGTCCTGAATTCAACTCCCAGCAACCACATGGTGGCTCACAACCGTCTGTAATAAGACCTGGCGCCCTCCTCTGGTGTGTGGGCATACAAGGAGGCGGAATGTTGTATACATAATAAATAAATAAATCTTTTTTTTTTTTTTAAAAAGATGCTAGGATGGGCTCTTGTTTAAAAAAAAAAAAGAAAAGGCTGACTCAAAGCCCATGATTCTCACTCTCTCTGTCATCTACTTTTACTTCTAGGGACAACTGTTCTGATGGCATGATACATTTTTAAACTGTACATGTCAAAGGGTATTGTTAGATCTTCTTTTGTGAAGAACTGGGTATATTTAGCACCTGTTTGGAAAAAAGCACACTCTTTGAAGGCAGCAATATGTGATAATTGATAGCAATATTATATGTTAATTTATAATATTAGAACTAATATCTTGGCATAAGTAAAGGTCACAAGGGGTAACACGTACAAGAGAAAAATCAACAGTTTGAATTTTAAAGTATGTTTTGGCAGCTAACAATATATTTTAATCGATGTAACTGTAGATGTGCAGTAAACATATTATATTATTTAAATTTCTCACATTACAGTGGAAAAATCTAAAATCAGAAATATGGGTACTTGCTATCATTGGGTTCCAAAATGTCCCTCTATGGACTTCATCTTTGCCAAAAGATAGGATGAGGACTCTGAAGTACCATTCTCTAGATTTGGTATTACTATTACAACCATCAAATCACAACTGCTATGACCTACACTGCACCCACACAAGACTTGACTTATCAACAATCAACTGAGAACAGAGAAGGAACTCTTGAAGCTTTACCTTTTATAGCTGAATTATTGGCTATTTATATATTCTTGGAGAGGATCAATCACTATCTTGAGTTGCATGGCTACCTTTTCACACCAAGAGCCTACAGATAGGTCCTGCCTATTGATCACACAGAAAGTTTAATATCAGTGGGTTACAAAGAAAATGAATAGACATGAACACAAGAGATATCTGCATGGAGAAAAAAAAAGATACACAGAGGTAGCAATTAGGTGGGCATAATACAGTTCAGTATGCATTACCCATATGTGCAAAACCATTACCAACATTAAAATTGCTGGCATAGGGGAGGCTAAATGTTCAACATATTGAAGAATCCACTAGTCCTAGGAATTCTCCTATATTTTCCATTAAAAGGAAAACTGAAGAATGGAGAATGTTAACAGATTTGATAGTCATAAATAAAGCAATTCAGCTTCTGGGCCCTTTATAACCTGAAATTGTCCTCCCTTCTCTATTTCCTACATGATGGTCTATTATAATGATTGATTTAAAGGACTGTTTCTTTATTATACCTTTACAATAACAGGATAGAGAAAAATTTGTCTACATGGTGCCTACTTATAAAATTATTCAGTCCATTAAAAGGTGTAATGGAAAGTTCTCCCATAAGGGATATGAAGCAGCCCCACCCTGGGCCAAAATTTTGTACAACAGCTGTTAAAAATAATTCATGAACAATTTCCTCAATCCATAATTTATCATTATATAGATGCTATCTTACTATCTTATTCAAATGTTAATACCTTTAAAAAGCTGTTTAAAGAAGTATAAAAATCCATATTGCTTTACTGGGGATTAAAAATTGCTCCTGAAAAAAATACAAACGTGATATTCTATTAATTCCAGGATATAAAATAGTTTTAAAAAATCAACCACAGAAGGTGGAAATCAGGAGGGATCGATTGAGAACTCTTAATGACTTTCAAAAATTTCTAGGAAACGTTAACAACTCAAGAACAAAGTAATTTATTTCAAACCCTACAAGTTGACGAGGACTTAAATACTTGAAAATATTTATCAGCTGAAGCTGAAAGAGGGACTGACTGAGAGGCCAATGATAATGGCACGGGCACCTATCTCTTCTGCATTTATTTGCTTTTTGGGAACCTATTCTATATGGATGCATACCTTCTTAGACCAGGATGTAGGGGGCAGGGCCTTGGGCTTTCCACAAGGCAGGGTATCCTGCCTCCTCTTAAGGAAGCGGAGGGGGGGAGGGAGGGGGGTATTGCGGGAGCGGGAGGGCCTGGGACAAGGGGAGTAAATGTAAATTTTTCTTTTAACAATAAAATAAATAGATCAAAAAAAATGAAAGTCTACACATATGGATTGCTTGGGTCCAGAGTTTGATTGTGTCCTAGTTATTCTACCTTCTACCCACTCTCCTACTGAAATTATAATACAGAGAGAATGTAACATTCAGGAATAGATATTTTTGCCCTACAAATGAGAAAAAAAAGAGACATATATAGAAAAGGTTTCTGAGTTGATTTAAAAAAAATTGAAACTTGGTAACTTAATAAAATTGGACCCAGCAAAAATTGTAGTATATTTAACTAATGATAAATTTCTTCACTATGGACAGACAATAAACATTGACTAAGAGCTTACAATAACTTTTTTTGGAGAATTAACAACAAATATCCCAAAAGCAAAATACTTTAATTTATATTAAAAAGAATTTGTGTCCTCCCTCACATTTTATGGAAATAAATAATATCTGGCCCCCTACATTCTATATTGATTCAAATAAATCAGAGAAGGCAGGATATAAATAAGGAATCTAAGAAAAGTGGCTCAAATTCCTTATGATTCTGTTTAAAAGTCAGAAATATATGCTATTCTCATGGTATTATTAGATTTTTCAAAAACTCTTAATATAGTTACTGACTTGCAATATGCAGAACAAATTGTTTTACATATTAAAACCACTGAACTTATATATGATGATTCAGAATTAACTTTCTTATTCATAAAATTACAGGTAATATCCAGGAATAAAAATCATCCTGTATATATTATACAAATCAGAACCCATACAGGTCTAGTAAGCTCTCTAGTACAAAATAATGATAAAATTCATCAGCTTTGTTCAGACATGTCCCAGTAGCCTCAGAATTAAAAAAGAAATTGCATATTAGTAGCCAAGGTGTAAAAAAGAATTTTTCTATCATTTGGCAACAAGCTAAGCAAATTATAAGGAAATGTCCTGCTTGTTTTTGTATAACCAAACTCTATTACCAGCATGGATATATCAACAGGTACTCAAAAAATGAAATTTGGCAAATGGATATGTTTCATTTTACACAGAGTTTGAAATATTAAAATATGGACACCATATCATATATACATATTCACGATTTCAATGGACAACTACTTTGAGTCCTGAAAAGGCTGAATCTGTAATTATATATCTATTAAAAGTTATGACCATCATGGTAATACCTGTACAAATTAAGGCTGACAATGCTCTAGCATATGTCCCTAGTAAAATGAAATAGTTTCTTGCATATTATAGCAAAAAGCATATCACAAATATTCACAATCCAACAAGCCAAGGGAATTACAGAAAGATCTAATTGTATATTAAAAGAAAAGCTTAATAAGTAGAAAATGGTAATAATATCCATTAAAGATAGATTGCACAATGCTTTATTGACTTCAAATGTTCATGGTAGCATTATTCATAATAGTTAGAAACTGGAAACAACCTAGATGCTACTCAGCTGAAGGATAGATAAAATGTGGTACATTTACACAATGGGATACTACTCAGTGGTAAAAAACAATGACATCTTGAAATTTTGCTGGCAAATGAACAGAAGTAGCAAAAACATCCTAAGTGAGGTAACTCAGACCCAGAAAGACAAATATAATATGTACTCACTTATAAGTAGATAATAGACATAAATCAAAGGGCAACCAGCCTACAGTCCACAACCCCAGAGAACCTAGGCAACAAAGAGGACTGTAGGAGAGACATACCTGGATCTACCTAAGAAGGGGTAAAAGGCAAGATCTCCTTAGTAAATTAGGAGTAGGGAGTGCAGAGGAGAGGATTGAAAGAGAGAGGGGTGGAGGGAAGATGAGTAGGGGAAAATCTATGGCATATGTCTATCCAATCAATAAAAATGAGAAGTGTCAGCAGAGGTTTCTGTTCTGCCTGGTTCCACAGCTGTCCAGTCCCAAAGAAACACACAGAGGCTTACATTAATTGTAAACTGGTTGGCCTATTAGCTTAGGCTTCTTATTAATGCTTATATCTTACATTAACCCATAATTCTTATCTGTGTTAGCCATGTGGTTTGGTACCTTTATCAGTGAAACATTCTCATCTTGCTTCCTCTGCATTTGGGTGATGACTGCATATTGATCCTTTCCTCTTCCCAGAATTCTACTGTACTGGTCATCCCATCTATATGTTCTGCCTTGCTACTGGCCAATAAGAATTTTATTAAACCAATAAAAGTGACATCTTTATAAGGTACAAGACCATTGTCCCACAGAAGAGAAGAATATAAAAAAAATCCATCTTGAGCAATTGAAAGACCTTTGGACAAATAAGCATCAAGGAAGAAGAAAAGCAAAGACCCACATTCACATCAGAGTGAAGGACTGAGCTCCCAAGGTGCAGTCGAAGAGCAGAAGGTGGGAGAAGATGAGCAAGGAAATCAGGACTGTGAGGGGCTGTTCTACCCACTGAGACAATGTGCCTGATCTAATGAGAGCTCACTCAATCCTGCTGGACTGAGACTGATGGAGCATATGACCAAATTGGACTCTCTGAATGTGGCTGCCAAAGGGGGCAGACTGAATAGCCATCAATAATGACACTGTGACCTATCTTCTATGCATGATTAGGCTTTTTGGGAACCCAGTCTATTTGGATGCACACCTTCTTGGGCCAGAATGGAGAAGGGAGGGCCTTGGACTTTCCACAGGGCAGGCTACCCTACCCTCTTTTAAGGAAGCAGGGGGAGGGAGGAGGGGTAGTGGGAGAGCAGGGGGAGTGTAGTGGGAGAGCGCGGGGGTGGGGACTGGGATAAGGGGAGAAAGCATAAATTTTTGAATGAAGAAAAAGAAACAAAAGGAGAGAATTAGAATAAAATATGTAAATACTGAATTTAAAAAAATAACCAAAAGAGGAATAATCTTGCCTAATGTTATAACATACTTTCAACAGCATAAATTTTCATAAACCTTTTGAAGTATTTATTTTTGATGATCTCTACATTCATGTTAAACAGTTGGTCTTTATGTAGGCCTGACTCAATTAAAAACTAAAGCTGACTTTGGAATGTGCTTCTCTTTCTCTAAACTTGAATATGCTTGTTAAAAAAAAATTCAAAGTCTCATTCTCATATCAGAGTGATATCTTGTATAGGACAGGAAAAAAAAAACACCAGATCTTTGGACTATGATATTGTCACTAATCTCATTCCCCTTGAATTTACATTGACTCTTTAAAAAAATCTTTTTAGTTATAAGTACTATCTCAAAATTTAAACTTTCTTATTTGATATTGATAATATTGTAAGTTCTAACCAATTCTCACCTTAAACTTCATGTAGATTGTTGTACATGAATTCAGGATTGACTTTAAACACATATTTAGAAATTAAGCCTGAATATCCCATATGTATTTAATAGATCATGATTCTTTAACCTCCCGAGTATTTATAGCATATGACATTTAATATGTTTACATTTTCTACAGTGAAAGACAAATGTTCCTAAGGTGGTCTCTGAAGTTTTCAAAATGATAATGCGGCCCTACAATGGCAATTTTACCTGGATTGTACTAATGTCATTAAAAGATCAGTTTGGGACTACAAAGTGCTCAGGACAGTTCCAAGGTGGCTAGCTGAGATGGTTCATCCTCATAAACCCTCTCGTCAGAACTTCATATAAGTTCTACACTCTCCCATAGTCAGAGACTAGGGACAAATGATACAGCTAATTTTCCTAGGTCTTGACCATTGTTTCTCTTTCTTCAGGGTCTTCTAAAGAAGATTCTATCCCCCAGACAGCAGGAAGTAATTTAAGACCATGACATCTGCTGTGGGATAATGCACTTATACACTGTAAAGATTTGTCACTTGGATTGGTTTAATAAAACACTGATTGGCCAATAACTAGACAGTAAATGTAGGCAGGGCAACATATTTAGTAGAATTCTGGGAAGAGGAAAGGCAGAGATGTAGTCACATGCCAAACACAGAGGAAACAAAATGAGAATTCCTTACTGAGAAAAGGTATCAAGCCATATGGCTAAAGATAGATAAAAATCATAGGCTCATTTAAGTTGCAAGAACTAGTCAATAATATGCCTGAGCTAATAGTGAAAAAGTTTGCAACTAATATAAGGCTCTGTGTGTTTCTTTGGACTGAAAACTGCAAGACCAGGTGAGACAGAAACTGTCTTCTACAAATGGCACCCAAATATTTGGCAAGAATTTTTACATAAAGCCTGAGAAAGGTATAAGAAAATTTAAAAAGTAGAATTCTAGGTAGACAGCAGAGTAAAGCACAGCTTCTTGGTAACTATCTTTTCCCCAGTAGGTTTTGTTTGTTAGAGGAATGAAGGGTTACTGTTGTAAGGGAGGTTTCTTGTCTCAACATTAGTGGCAAAAACCTCACAGACCTCTTAAGAAGCTCTGCCACAAAGCACTTAAATGGTGTTTATGAGCAGCCACCATCGGGCTTCTTGATGGTCACATGGACCTTGAAAGTCCACAGTATTGTGGCAATAAATCTGAATCCTGCCAATACCATGAAGCTAGATACTCAAAATGCTAAGAAATTGGGTGGAGTCATCTCTTAACACTGCAGTTTTAATCCAAACCATGCAATTTAGCATATTAAAGACTCATGTGTTCAAAAAAAGATAAAGATGCACAATAACAACATATTCACACACAAAAACCCTCTAAATGGTTTACATTGTGTTTAAAATTATATGTGGGGTTTAAAGAGGAAAGAAAAAGGACAAAGTCCTTAAAAATGAAATAGAAGGATGGGCATGATGCTACATGCCTTTAATCCCAGCACTTGGGAGTCAGAGGCAGGCAGATGTCTGTGAAATCTGCCTGGTCTACAGAGTGAGTTCCAGGACAATCAAATATACATGGAAAAACCTTGTCTCAAAAAAGTAAAAATTAAAAATAAGAATAAAAGAAATAGAGTAAGAAAAAAGCCATATAAAGATGGAAAATACACAGAGAGTCTAGATAATGTACGTTATTGTGTTGTCTTTGAATTGTTTGACTGCTGAAAAAGGAGCATCAGCAGCTAGAAGACATTTGGTTAAAAGTGTTGCTGAATTAATTCAACCTATTCATTTTAAAATGACTTGCCTTCAAAATTTAAGTCAAGGATATGTTACTTTGGAGAAGAGGTTTGCTTTTGTTTCCATAGGAAATGAGGGATCATGGATTTATTCTTAATTTAGAAAAATAAAGTTTATTTGAGGAAGATCCCTGAAAAATCTCCAATGAAAGCAGATGACCCAGATGAGTCAGCATTTTCAGAGCAGCTCTGTTACAGTTTCCTCTGAATTCTACATTCAGAACAGCTTCAAGACTTGATTAAGATGATGCAACCTCACAGTAAGGACTTGACTATATTCTAAATTTTCTTTGGGTCCCCATAATATTATCAGAGATCCCAGTCAGCAGGAAGTAGCTGAGAAAACTATGCCACCATTGCTCCCCCCCAAAAATGGATTATATATGCTTGTCTTTATTCAGTGTGTTTGTTACAAGTTATTATGGCTAATATTCAGAAAAAAAGTTAAACAAAGGAGATTAGATTCATGGTCTTGTTTTTAAAAGAAAAAAAGGGGAATGCTGTGGGATAATGCTCTTGCACAGTGTAAAGATTTTTCACTTGTATTGGTTTAATAAAATGCTTATTGATCAATAGCCAGGCAGTAATATTAGGAGAATTCTGGGGAGAGGAAAGGGCAGAGATATAGTTACCAGCCAGATGCATAGGAAGCAAGATGAGATTTCCTCTCTGAGAATAGATACCAAGCCACATGGCTAAACATAGATAAGAATTATGGGTTAATTTAAGTTGTAAGAGATAGTTAATAATAAGACTGAGCTAATAGGTCAAAGAGTTTATACTCAATACAAGCTTCTATGTTACTTTGGGACTGAATAACTGCAGAACAAGAGTGCCACAAACTTCTATCTATAGACATCTTCTTTTCCAAGAGGTGGGATGAATAGTAGTCTTTCACAGGGTTATAAATATTTGTCATTTAATAAGGGGATTGGTTCCAAGTTATTATAGGGCACAATGATAAACAAAAGATATTAGATTCAGGGATCTCATTCATAAAAGAGAAAGGGGGAATATATATGATATGATAGAAGATAGATTATCAAATCTACTGTCAAACTAAAAAAGCAACTATTTTAAATAATTTACAATGGTATGTATACTTACATATTAATACAAATTTAAGGTTACTTTTGTTATAGTGTATATATGTTTCAACTTCTGCTTAAGATATTTTTCTTTATTGATACAAATTTAAGATTATTTTTTATTATGATGTATATGTTTCTACTTCTGTTTTATATTGGATATTGTTACAAATTTGAGGTTATTGTCCTACTATTCACCTGTTTCTATTTTTGCTTAAGGTATTACCTATATAGTTTGTACATATACAGCTCATTAATCAATGCAACATGAAATTTTAGTGCTTAAAAGCTAAAAAGGATAATAAAGAAAAATAGGTTAATAGTCACCCATAATTATCAAATTTATAGCTAATTTAGTTAGGTTTTCTAGGTATACAGAGATATATTTCAATATGTTTATGATTTTCAAATACTTCAAAGACCTACAAAATAAGGTATTTAAAATATTTTAATAACTTGGACTTCTGGACATGCTCCTGGCAGCAATGATATACTTCTAAACAGGATTATGGCCACGAAAAATACTCCATATGGAATTTGCTTTTTTTGTGGCAAAAGCTGTCTTTTCCAACAAGAAAATACCCTTGCCTCATCTGCTGACAGTATGCTGTTTTAACAGTACAAGCAGGATACAAAGAAATGTTACTACCGAATTTTGCCAAGACAAAGTAGGATAGTCCTTCAAAATTTCTGAAATTTCTGCTTCTGAAAAAGGTCTGTCAGATATTCTAGACCTATAAGATGCATCAATGTTGCAGAGGAGCCTTGGATGACAATTCAGGCAGACAGTTGTTTTTTGTCATTTCTTACATTTTTGAAGTTGCTTGCTTATACTGCCTTCTTACTCAGCTAACATTATTTTCTTTCTCATATCTTTGATGGTGTTGAAGACTAGACAGTTACAATTACAATTCTTCTGAATCTTGACAAAAGACATATTAGGTACAAAAATTTAGAACAGATATTGGAGTAATCTCTACAATTATGCAAATTACTTATGGACTGTATAATTAGAATGCATTTCTTAATACTTGTTTTTATTGTTTGTTTGTTTGTTTTTTGGGTTTTTTTTTTTGGTTTTTTGAGACAGGGTTTCTCTGTAGCTTTGGAGCCTGTCCTGGAACTAGCTCTTGTAGACCAGGCTGGCCTCGAACTCACAAAGATCCGCCTGCCTCTGCCTCCCGAGTGCTGGGATTAAAGGCATGCGCCACCATCGCCCAGCTAATACTTGTTCTTGTATGTAACATGAGGGCCTGCTTGTTGGGGTTTCTGTCCTGCCTGATTCCCCACAGCTGGCAAGCCCCAAAGAAAATCATACAGAGGTCTCCATAAGATTATAAACTGTTTGGCCCATTAGCTCAGGCTTTTTACTAGCTCTTATAACTTATATTAACCCATTGTTTTTACCTATGTTAGCCACATGGCTTGGTACCATTTCTCAGTGTGGCAGATCACATTATGCCTCTTTGGTGGTCTGCGCAGGAGTGTGGGAAGAGCTTCCTTCTTCCCAGCCATTTTTGTCGCTCTGTCTCTATTTCCTCTCTGGTTGACCCACCTATACTTCCTGCCTGGCCAATCAGCATTTATTTAAAGCATGATTGACAGAATACAGACAATTCTCCTGCACCACTTGTATGTTGTTCAGTTTTTGTTAAGGGTATTACTTTTCCTTTCTATCTGGACAATACTTGATAATAATTTTTATTGTGATTCTTTTACTATGTTAAGATTAGAACCTTTCCTTCTTAATTAGACAAAAAGGGGGGAAATGTTACAGAAATTCTGTCACTGGTCTTCTAGCCAATTGAAAGGAACATTTTTGTCTAAGAGGCAGGGTTTTCACTGGGTATGAAAATGACTGAAAGAAAAGTTGGGACCGAGGATGTAAGGCCTTTTCAAATGAGCAATGAGTTGGGGGGGGGCAGTGGCAGCTGGTGACTTGGTTCAGATTCTTCATTGTGTCTTGTGATATTTGTGCATGAAGTTTGCTTTATAATAAACAATAAAGTATCCTTTCACATCCTTTATTGCAAGACAACAATGCTTATTATTATAATAGTGACTTCAACGGACAGTTTCTGCTTTCAAATCCCCCATTAAATACAAGTCACTTCATTGTATTGTGAAAATTGGTTCATTCAATGCCATCTCTACCTGCATTTTTCTACGCATTAGAGGTTGGATAGCTAAAGGATTACAGTGCAGCTTCTTTATGTTACATAAATTCTAATGAGGAGAATCACAATCTAAAACTCAGGCAGAAGATTCTGGGAATGTGAAAGGATGGTCACACCAAGGAGATAGACAGCGCTGAGGGAGGCTGTATCTGAAGGGAAGTTTTGGTGAAAGTAACTTATTTTGTTAAAAACCCTCTCTCTTTTAAAATTTTTACATTGTCATTGTATATTACATTGTTTTACATAAGGCCATTTTCACATAAATATATCAACCATACATTGAGCACAGTCTCCCTATTCCTACCTACTTCTCATTCTTACCCCAGTCAATCCATTCTGTTCACATCTACTCTCATATCACATATAAATATATGACTTTATATCTTCACAAAAAAACATATGATATTTTCATTCTAAGAATGGCTTGAAATAATGTGATTTTTCTCTAAGTACATCCACTTCACTGAAATGTAGCCATATATATGTATATATAGTGTATATTTTAATTATTTTTTAATTCATGTATATGTATAATTGTGTGTGAGTATATAACATGTGTATGTGTGCCAGGAGAATTCAGAAGAGAGTATCTAGTACCCTGTAATTGAAGTTTTAGGTAGGCAATTGTGAGCCACCCAAAATAAATGCTTGGTATTTAACTCAAGTCTCTTAGAAGAGCAGCAATTGTTCTTAACTGAGCCATCTATCCCCTTTCATAACTACATTCCTTAGAGTTGATATCTGTTACAAATATATACTACATCTTATTATTTTCTGTTTTGGGAAATCAAGTTTGGTTCCATAACTTAGATGTTGTGAATATTATAACAGTGATCAGCTTGCAAATATATTTGTAAATTGTTGATTTGGAGATCTTTGGGTAACTATCATGCAGTGATATAGCTGGACCATAAGGAAAATCTATGTGTAGTTTTGGAAGAACACACTGTACAAATTTCCATCATGTGTGGGCATATTTACATTTCCACCATCAGTGGATGCTCTAAAGACATTTTCTCTTCTAGGATATAGACCTTCATTTCATCTAGTATGTAGACTACTTGAGATTTTGTAAGGCTTCATACAATTTTGTAAGATTTCATATAAAATATTTTGACTAATATAAGTACTATGGAGGGAGTTCTATAATTAAGAACCTTGAAAGGTGAAATGAGTGTCTCTATGAATGAACTGGGGGAAGATGACAAAAAATGAAGTTGGGATTGTTTTGTTGACCTGCTTGGGTTGAAAATATGGTAGTTGATTTGTGTGTAGAAACTGGAACATTAATTGTATGGGATACCCCATGATGAAAGACTTACTGAATTATCAACGTTAAGGAAGATATATCTACTAAAGGCCCAAGGAACTTTGTGGCTCTATTGGCAGTTACAAAGACTGTAATAACAGAGAACAATGGGCTCTTGCTTTCAATTGCATAGGAAAAGCATAAAGAATTTAAAAACTGTCTTTTACAATGGTCATCCAAATTCAAACCTTATACAAAGACCCAGTTTCAACAACAACCCTCAGAGTCTTACTTAGATGGAGTGTGACTTATTCATTTCACTTCACAATATTGTGAGAACATTTGATACTTAGTGACTCTGTTCTTTGAATTAAATATATTTTCTGGGATGGCAATATACAATATGATTCTCTGTTGTGATGAAGGGCTGTGTCATGAGCTGTAGATCATAAGCAGCAACATGACCATAAAAATCATGGGTGCTCTAGTATAAAGTGTGTTGCTGAACTGTGGTGTTGTGTAGGTTAAGTGAACTAAACCACAGTTTTGAGTTGTGATATTTTCATAGATTGTTGGATATATCTGTGTCCCAAATGAGGAAGCATCTTCTTTTTTATCAGTTAAACACTTAGTAGCCAGCACATCCCCAAGTGATGAGCTGAAATATTTGCAGGTCTTATAACTAATTATTTTGCTTAGTGATTATCTATTTTTACACATCATTGCCATCTGTATTACTATGTACATATTTTTAATTAAAACAAACAAACAAGCAAACTGATAGGAAAAAAGATAATGAATTCTAGTTAAGAAGGAGAGACTCCTTTGCTAATTGACATTGTCGAATGCACAGAATTCACTTTATTGAAAACTAAACCTAAGACTGAATTAAGTGATAATGAAATACCAGCATTTCTTAGCTTTGCAAAATAATGACATGATGATTAAAAAGTTAAGAAACTTGGGGTTGGAGAGAGTTCTCAGTGTTTAAGGGCATTGATTGCTCCTGCAGTGGAGCAATCTGGGTTTGATTCCTAGTACCCATAAGCTATACAACTCTCTGTAAATTCAGTCCCAGGAAATCCAACACTCTCTTCTGGCCTCTGAAAGCATCAAGCATACATGCAGCTAACAGACAAATATGTAGGAAAAACACCTATATTTTATTTATGAGATGTGATTGAGCTAGGGCTTCATAATGTCTAATTTATGGTGCTTTCTATAGCTGAGCTTTTCAAGGATGCTGCTGAGTGGACTAAATAATCCAGTGTAATGCTTTCTAACACTACTTTATAAAATGTAAAAGTAGGATAATTTCCTTTGTTTAGTGGAGTTTCTCTAAAGGTTGTCTTCTGAGCTTCTTCTTACCATTGTAACCATGATGGTTATTTTTCTCCTACTTTTACTTAAAGCTCTATCCTGTAGCTCTAATCTAATTGGTCATAATAATAAATATATAATAAATAATAATATATATATATATAATAATAAAAACCCAGAGCCAGATAAAAGCTGAAAGATCAGAGAAGCAGAACAGCCAGTCACCAATTCTCAACTCTGTGAAATCCTCAGACAAAAGAAGTGATCCTGTTCCTATGATTTCTCAGATTGAATTTTTTGAGCTCCTGTCTCCTCCTGCCTTATACCTCTCTCTCTCTATCCCCTCTCCCTACTGAGAGAGATAGATGGATAGATATATTTGTGTGTGTATGTATGTTTTGGAAATTTGTACTTATGGAACCCATTTAAATTTCCAAAACATACACACACACACACACACACACACATATATATATATTTATAAATATATTTATAAATATATAGAGCTGGTTTTGGAGTCGGACAATGGCTCAGTCCCTCTCTAACTCCAATCCTGTTGTCAAGAAAAAGTTCAGAGTTTCTGTTTCATGTCACGAGCCATGATATGGCACAGAAGGTGAAAATAATTTACAGAACTTCTTTGCTTTTCTTCATATCTATTCTTGTCTTTTTTCTATCTTCCATTGAATATATATGTATGTCTATATAAATAATGTTTAAGTTTTCCATGATAAACAATAAATTTCCCTACAGTAATCTTTGAAGTTTCCAGGAAGAAGATGGGGCCCCACAACTCCACCTGGTTACTATGACATCATGATGTTGATAGCACTACTACAAGACCTGTTTGTATACCAGCTGCCAGGAAGATTCTAACATGGTTTGCTGAAATGGTGCACTTCTTTTACAACCTTCTGGCCAGACATCCAAAAAATACCCAGAGACTATTTGCAATTTTACCAGGTCAAATATTAATCTGGTAATTTAACCACCATTTATTTTAATGGTATCCCCTAGAAAGAACGTCGCCCCCATGATAGCTGGAAGTAACTTTAGAGGACGAAGTTTCTTCTCCCAATGAAGTTTGCTCTCAGACTTAGGGACATTATTTAGGGGTTGATTATAATTGGTATATGGTTGATGGATGGGGAAGGAATTTTATAGGCAAAAAAGCATAATGGGATGATAGAATAATAGATTGGTATTTGTGAGTTATTAGACAATTATATTGGTAATTATATTGGCATAGATTTTTGTATATTGATACAAAGTTAAGTTATATTGAATATTGTATGCATGTATGCTTCTACCTCTGTTTAAAACATTGTTTATGTATTGGTATGTATATATATACATATATATATACATACACCATACCTCAATGTACATTATTACCTCCAATTAAGATACTTATATATTATTTACATTTAAAGGTCATTGTCCTCATTTATTGCACAGTTGTTTATTGTCCTAGTCTTTAAGTTAGATAGGCATTGAAAATTATAGATCAATAGCCACCTATGTTTGTTATATTTATAATTAGACTAATCAGGTTTTTTAGATTCATGGAGATTATATTCATTATAGATAGATAATCTTCAACCTCTTCAAGGAGCTGTAGAAAATGGCCTTTAATTTAATTTAGAGTTTTGTAGTTTCATGACAGTGAGGCACATTGCTCCTGGCAACGCCATTCTATTCCCGAGAGAATGTTGAATACCAGAAAAATTCCAACTGGAGCCTTTCTTCTTGGTGGAACTGGACTTTGGACAAAGAAATGCTCATACTGCAACTACTGACAAAGATACAGAGTATCTGTAAATGGATAAAACAGAACTGTAATATCCTACCCAGACAGGGTAAGATAGTTTTGAAAAGTTTCTTGCCGTTAAAATTGGTCTGTCAGTTACTCTAGGCCTTAGCCAAAGGTGCAAATGAGACTTTGGGTGATTGTCCAGCTAGTCAGTCGTCTCTGTCATTTGTTACACATCCTGAAAGTTTCTTGATTGCACTTCCTTTCCACTCAACTGATATTGTTTTCCTTCTCAGATCTTTGATGGAGTTGAAGATTAGATAATTGTAGTTACCTTCCTCACAATTTAGCTACACTTAATTTCAGTACAATAGTTAGACTCCTTGAAATAAAATGTTTAGTGGAACTTTTGTTATATGCTCCCTGCTTACTATTGTTTATTGTTTGTAATTTTGTATTTGGGTGTCTGTTCCTATTGTATATAGCTGTGTTAAGTTTAGACCGATCTTGTTTAGACAAAAGGGGGAGATGATGGGGTTACTATTAGCCAATTGCCTCAAGTTGGGGTGTGGCCTTTGGGACCCCAGGTAATGAAAACCAAGAGAACACAGGTGTGTGCTTTCTGGCTTGTTCCATGCAGCATCCGGCAATCAGATCGGACTTCAGACTTCCCTGTTTGCGTGACTCTTCCCTCTTTTCATTTATTAAAAATACCTTTTCCTATTGAGCTGGCTTGGTTAATTACTGTGCCATTACAGGGATTAAAGGTGTGTGCAACTGCTTCTTGGCCTTTATGGCTAACTAGTGTGGCTCTCTCTGTACTCTGATCTTCAGGCAAGCTTTATTTGTTAAAACACAAACAAAATATCAATCACCACACTATCCCTTATTGAATGTCCTTCCCAAGTTTCAAAAGAAAACCAGTTCTTCCCTTTAAGGTCCAATTCATTTTGTCATTAGTAGTAATAGTCTTCAGCGTCAAGGCTCAAGCATGACTTCCATGTTTACAAGGCTATGTCTCCTCATAGGGCTTCTTCTTGAAGAATAACTGTGTGTGTGTTCTTTTCCTGAACCAACCAACCCACCTGCCTTTTTCTTCTCTATCTGGCATGAACAACAGAAAAGATACTAAACTCCTGTTGTAGAAAAGTAATTATAGATGATAATGTGGTCCTCACTTGTCTTAGAAATAAGGGAGTCTTGTTGAAATGGACATACATTAATGCCGTGGGAATGAATAGGCAAATAATGTTGTAGAAAGGCACTCAGAAATAAAGAACTAAAGAAAACACTGGAAGATTGGAGCCCAGGAAGCTTTGGTAAGAGATTCACAGATTTATCTCTTAAAGTTGTAGAGAGCATCCGTGCTCTGAATGGATGCTCCCTGAGGGGGTTATCACAGCTCCTAGTAGTCACATGAGCAAGGCATCAATCTACCACCTGTATTGTTATTGTTTAGCCTCTTCTCCTTATCACTTCATATTTGAACAATGTACTTGGCAGAGAGGAAGACTCAGTGTGAAATCAGAAACATAGATATATCTCACTAGGCTGAACCTGCTGTGTACTACATCTGCCATCGACAGAAATGACATCACAAAAGACTCAACCCCCAGGGCTCTGACTGACAAATCATAGCAGGTCAGTTATGGGAAATCCTTTTACCCCCTTCAGGAAAATGTTTTATTCTCAATGAATAAGAGATTAATCTATATACTATGTAATAATATGGACTTCCCTTCTAAGTATTCTCTATGTACTGGTTTCCTGTGCAGTTGCCAGATGTCCTATTCACTGTATTCCTGCGTTACTGCTTCTTGCCAATGAACCATCTTATAAATTACAAGGAATATGAGGTTCATTCTTCCTGGGATCTGAAGAACACAGAGTTGGAGGTATGTGAATTTCAAACAAAATTTAACATCTAACCACTGCACTCAGAAAGCCGAGGCAAGAGAATCATGGGTTGAAGAATACATTGAACTATGTAGAGATACCTTTTCAAAAAAAGTTCGAGCTACACTGTGGTACAGTGAAAGACTTTGAAACTTAGCAACCATGAATATCTTTATGCGAGACTCCTGTGACTGGTTTATCCAAGGTCCTATGACTTTGAACACTAGCAAACTACATACTTCCACGAGTTTCAGTTGCTTTCCCTATAAATAAAATAAGAAATAAATTGCTTTGGGGATTGCTGCAATAACTTATGCCAGATTAAAATTTAAAATTTAATAAACTTAAGAATCTTTTCTCCAAACCCACTAACCATGAATACACACTTAAGTGATTGAGAGATCTCAAGCATGGGGTTCAAGAGGCATCAGACCACTGGTTGTTGCTGAGTGAACCTTAAAGTCTTCTGAATTTATCCTTAACAATTAAGTGACTGTACTAATGAAGATAACATAGATGTTATGACAGTCCTAACATTAAGGTCTACTTTCCTGTCTTTCAGATTTACATAAACCGTTAGCTCATCATTAAACATACCTGAGTCTGTAAAGAAGCTACTGACAGAGAATGTACCCTCACAGTAGGAATTCATTGCTTTCCTCTCAGGTCATTTCTTTTCCCTCTTGCCCAACAACTGTGAAATGAGTGAATTTTCCCTATAAAAAAATTTCTGACTACAGGGTTTCTGTTTTGACCAGTGCTCTCTTATGACCCTGCCTAAACACAACTTGAGTCTCCTTTGACAGCTGTCTCCAGCTGGGTGATAGGACACACAACACGTTCACAAGTTCTTTTCTTCTGTCTTGTCGTATGCTTCCAGACCACAGAGTCTTTAACCTTAAGAAGTATGAGCCATCTCCTGCCCTATACTTCTCAAAGTGATTATATTGCTAAACCTTAGTACTTCAGATATTTGACTCTCCAAACACAAAACACTGTGCACAATTTTAATTTAGAAACTTTCCACCTTTGAGTTTCAAAGATCTATTTTAAAACTTTGAGACTGAAGAATTAATTAATTTTGGTCCTTCTGCTTAGTTTTGTGTTCTTTCTTGAGATGTAAAGTTGGAAAACTCTTTAAAACTTAAATGGAGATATGACAAAAATTAAGAGAAAAATGACTAGAAAATGTACATATGCAGATAGCTATAAATTATCTATTATAAAGTAGTTTAAGTAGAAAGCAGGATGTCAAAATATGAATACATAAATAGAAATATATATTCATAAGTATCAGGTAAGTATCTGTATACGGGAACTAGAAATAGCCTTTTGAAGAAGACTACATTTAAATGTTTCTGGCATCTTCTATATATAGAGAGATCAAATGACCTTATAATAACCCCTTCCCCATTTTTGTTTTAAATAGCTACCAGAATAGCTGTATTGTCATTCAATATAGACAAATATTTTATCCATTCTTCCTGGTGAGGACTCCACACAGTGGATTAAAGCCAAATATGAATCTTTCAAATGGGAATGCTAAGTATCTTTTATTAATATAAAGAAATTCTGTATGATGCAAGGTGAACTCTTTTGTGTGGGGAGGCCATTGTATTCTCTTCATGGTTCATCTCTCCTATGGAGACAATTTGACAGCAAAGGCAGAGGCCTCCGAATAAAGGTGAGGTCTTGCGAACTCTGCTATTAACTGTGGGAAACCTGCAGTTAATCTAGAAACACAGAGAACACTTTGTTACCCAATTCATGAGAAAATGAGCAGTGTGCAGCCAGCTCAGAGAAAATATAGGTTTGGGCAGAGTCAGTAGCTGAAGCTGAAGAAGGGCTGCATGAACTGGCCCAGCTCAAAAACCTTACCCTTGCTGAGTCTCTGTAATAGCAGTGTAACAGACTGAAGGAGGGTGCAGGTTCATCTAACTGGACAGTTGACCTGATAATGAAAAGACTTTATCTTCCCCTAACTTCTTCCATATTATATAAATAGTGCCGTGTCTTGCCCTCAGAGACTCCATTTTACAAGTGGCATTTGTTTCCATAATGACAGTGGAGAATGACTGTGCTTCTGATTGGACCTACAAACAGTATCATCCATCTGTCATCACCTACGTTACACGGACTGATAAATAACTGATTCCTGGGAGTGGAAAGGAAGTTTCCCTATGTATGTATCAGGATGAATTGATATTGTGAGGTCTTATAGGAGAACTAAAATCATATCAGAGAAACCAGACCCAAAGACTTATTGGACACATCAGTCCAAGGAAATGATATCACACATCTATGTGGACTCTATAAAATGTTGAGAACCAAGTGCTGCAATGGCATGGCTCTACATTTGACATTGGACACCTGTCATTTAAAATGTGTGTGTGTGTGTGTGTGTGTGTGTGTGTGTGTGTGTGTGTGTGAAGTACCAAGAGGCAGAGAAGACCCTACCATCCCTGGGTTTCAAGGCTAGTTGACTATCATCTTCCTGTTCCCTGGCTCACTAGTTTGGACCTTGATTTGCTTTTCCAACCCAGTAATGTCCTTTCATTGCCAGAGCTGAGCTCATTTTCACTCTCAATTCTAACTCCGCAGTGGCCTAAGAAGATCTTCTTCACTGTGTTGGAGGTGACTTGTTGGCTTATCCAAAGAGATTTTATTTACAGTTATGCTAAACAATTTACAAAACATATTGAGATTAGGCCTTTGTATGACGTGGGGTTAGTGAAGATCTTCTCCTATTCAGTAGGATGCCTTTTTGTCTTAATGACTGTGTCCTTTGCTTTACAGAAGCTTCTCAGGTTCAGAAGGTCCCATTTATTAATTGTTGTTTTTATTGTCTGTGCCACTGGGGTTTTACATAGGAAGTGATCTCCTGTGCCCATGTATTGCAGGCTACTTCGCACTTTCTCTTCTATGAGGTTCATTGTGGTCAGATGTATATTGAGGTCTTTAATCCATTTAGACTTAAGTTTTGTGCATGGTGACAGACAGGGACCGATTTTCATTCTCCTACAGGTTGACATCCAATTATGCCAGCACCATTTGTTAAAGATGCTTTCATT
>JAQHUG010000320.1:1854305-1942790 GCA_028555095.1 Dicrostonyx torquatus
GACCCTAATATAAAAGCTCCCACATATGTGAAAGAAACAATACTAGATCTCAAACCACACATCAAACCCCATACACTAATCATAGATTTCAACACTCCTCTCTCTCCAGTGGACAGGTCAACCAGATAAAAACTTAACAAAGAAATACGGGATCTAACAGAAGTAATGAATTAAATGGACTTAATTGACATCTATAGAACATTCTACCCAAACAGAAAAGAATATACCTTCTTCTAGCATCTCATGGAACCTTCTCTAAATTCGATCAAATACTCGGTAATAAAGCAAACAACCACAGATACAGAAAAATTGGAGTAACCACTTGTGTATTATTGGATAACCATGGAGTAAAGTTAAAATTTAACAACAATCCCTGCCCCAAAAAGCCTACAAACTCATGGAGACTGAACAGTCAACTAGTGAACTATGCCTGGGTCAAGGAAGAAATAAAGAAAGAAATTAAAGTCTTCCTTGAATTCAACAAAAATAAAGAAACAACATATCCGAACCTATGGGATACTATGAAACAGTGCTAAGAAGAAAGTTCATAGCACTTAGTGCCCATATAAAGAAAATGGAGAAAGCACACATTAGTGAATTAACAGCACACCTGAGAGATCTAATTACTTTTATTTTGCATATAATAACATTGTCAATGATCTCACTTGGATGTTCCATTACTGCCAAAAGTGTTTGTGTAATCATTAATGGTGATTTTATTCCTCATGAGTCCTTAATTTTGCAAGTGGAGTTCATATTGAGTGTTTTTGATTTGGGGATCCTAAGTCTTCTGCACTAAGTGGACTTAAGCAGTTTGTCTTAGGTGGTTGGGTCTTTCTTTATGTAAATACTATTTGTGATGAGACTTCATTGTGCATTTGCCAGAGAATGTCAAGTCTGAGTTTATGAGTTCTATGGAGAAAAGACCCTTTCCTTTATTGTTCTTCAGTAAAGTTGAAATTTTCTCATCGAAGCTTCCTTCCCTTTCTCTTCAAGTTATTCTGTGTTTCTCATACTATGCATTAGGGATTGTAGGTTTCTATCAAGCTCTCAGTTCTTTCTCCCCATTTAATATCAAACTAATATTCTTGTGTCATTTTGATGCCATTTAAACCCAAACAACTTGGACATTTTCTCTGAGAGAAACCAATTGCATAACCAATAATATGTCAATTATCCTTCAAATTCTGCCTCTTAGGAAATTCCCTAACTTCTCTATTTCCTTAGATCTATTTCTTAAATTTGTTCAGTTATGTTTATTCACATTTCATAGCTCCCTTTTAAAGCAAAAGTTTTTTGTCTTCTTTTTCAATATCTAATTTTCTACATTTTTTGGAAGCTAGTATTAGCAATGCTATGAAAGTCAGGTGGAATAATGTACTACAGAGTCTCATGCTACTAACAATGCTACCAAGAGTGGAAAACTGATGTGTGGTGAGTAGTTTGCTAAGTGCAATGAGTATTCAGAATACAGCTATAGAATCTATAGAAATAGCATATTTTCAAATTATTCCATGGCAAATGTAAAAAAAAAAGGAAGAGGAGAAAAATATACAGCCCAAAATAGTCCATGGCCAAATACATTAATTAAAATGTTCCAAATTCTTAAGAATACATTTATTCAAATATAACATTCAAGTAGGGTCCTGAAAGATGACTCAGCATGAAGAACCATTTCTTCTCTTCCAAAGAACCCAAGTTTAGTTCCCAAAACACTGGTTGGGCAGCTGACAATCACCTGTAACTCCAGGTCTCCTGAACCTTCCACCTTAACAGGTACTACACACACACACACACACACACACACACACACACACACACACAAGCATACACTCATATACATGCACACACAAATAAATGAAAATAAAAGAAAATAGTCACAAATGAAGATAAGTGTGACAAAAGAGACATATGAATGAGCAAATATGAAAAAGTTATTCAACACTAGTTAAATTTTTTAAAAGTCTAATCAAGTCCTGAATCTAGTCTGAATATTGGTTATCAAAAAGACCAAAATTAACAATTACTAAGAAAGTTTCAAGGAGTCACACATTTATTCTGTAACTGGTGATATATGCCATTGTATTCACTATGATAGAAAGCATTGATTCTCATCAAGAAATTAAGAATAGAAAACTCACTATTTACTACTATTTATCCAAGGAAAGTAGAAATACACACACTTATTCACTGCAAGCCAAGATGTGGAATTATCTATGTGCCCATCAATGTTTAAAGAAATGTGTTGTAGAGGCTGGAGATATGGCTCAGAGGTTAAGAGCATTGCCTGTTCTTCCAAAGGTCCTGAGTTCAATTCCCAGCAACCACATGGTGGCTCAAAACCATCTGTAATGAGGTCTGGTACCCTCTTCTGGCCTGAAGACATACAGACAGAATATTGTATACATAATAAATAAATACTTTTAAAAAAGAAAAGAAATGTGTTGTAATGCACAAGATACTGCATGCTGTCCAATTAAAATGACAAACCACTGTATATATATAAAACAGCTGGAAGACATTATATTGCATGAAATAAGTTCGACAAAAAAGAGTCAATGTCGCATGATCCTATAGATATTTGGTACCTAAAAAAGCTAATATCATAGGAGTATGTGACATTGTTTACCAAAAGCTAAAGAGAGTAGAGGGGGTGGGCAGGAAGAAGTTGGCCAACTGTACATTACAGGTAGGTGAGATAGATGGGTTGTTGTATCTAACATGCAACAGGATGATCTTAACAAAGCATACTATCTATTTCAAAGTCATTGCTG
Source organism: Dicrostonyx torquatus (assembly GCA_028555095.1). NCBI lineage: Eukaryota > Metazoa > Chordata > Mammalia > Rodentia > Cricetidae > Dicrostonyx > Dicrostonyx torquatus. Next base: position 1,857,080 of record JAQHUG010000320.1, read on the forward strand.
AGAACTCTCAATGTTCTCAACACCAAGAAAAGATTATACGTTAAGTATCTTGCTTTAATCAGCACATGATACACAGACCTAGAAATTCACACCATTATTTAAAATATGTACAATTATTATGTGACAAGAATTAAATGGCACTAAAATTATATTTAATTATTACTTAAAATTTTAATTTCCTTAAAGAGACTTTACATATTTATGGCTCAGACACCTTCATATCTGAACTCTTTAGAACCATTGAGTCTTTCCAGCACTATGTTGTAATTAATTGGATCTAGTGTCATGAATACTCTACTTTCATCAAAGATCCATTGCATGCTAGCATTGTAGCCTTCATTGAAATACTTAAGCTCTCTAAATAGGGTGTAGGTTTTCTTCCCTACCAGTTTGGACATTTAATTTACAGAATAATTGATTGTATTCAGAGAAGTGTAAAGTGCCTGGTTCATAGTAGATTTTCAATAGAGAAAATTTACTACTATGATGACCACTATGTTATTACTTCCTGAAAAACACATAAAGCGCTCCAAATAGCAACTACTATAGCTTTTCAAGGCTTTCTGGATTCCAGATTAAAGCAAGGTAAGGAGAACAGAGATGACTCAATGGTTAAATCACTTGCTGTGCAAGTTTGGATCATGCTGAAGTTTGGATCCCCAGAAGTGAAGTTAACGCTTAGTGGGTATGGGGGTAATTTCTGCCTAGGAAGGTGTAGATGGAAGATGCATGGAGTAAGCTCTTTTGCTAGTGAGGCTAGCCACATTGGTAAGCTTTGGATTTGCTCGAGAACCTAACTTCAATTACCGAGGTGGAAAAACCTATATTTGCATGCACATCTATATGTAAATGCATACACAAAATAGAGAATAAAATAAAATAAAATTGGGGTCAGCAAAAAATATATGCATGCCACAAAGGCCTTAATAAAGACTATTGTGTTATAGTCCAGTCAGGATGTGCTGACTTTGGGAAAGATTCTTTGTTTTGTGCTAACACTAATAACCTCAACTGTAGTAGGATTTGGACAGATCAACTTTGTGCATCTGTTGCATACTGGCCAAGTCCTGATCCAAATATGTACCTTTACCCCAATCACTCTCTTCCTGCCCACATCTATCAGTCTGTAATTCATCTACTAGCTTCCCTTCTTACTGCATTCTGCAGCAAGTGATATTCTGTCCACTGTGGGGCTTTCTCGACAGTGTCAGGCTCCTTCCTTTTTTTGTTAGGAATCTTCACCTCCTCTGCTGTCATCAAGATTCCTTGTGGTCTCCACAGAATAGCTCAGAGGATCCTCTCCCATAAAGCTTTCCTCTGGCACTGGGATTAAGCTCCACTTCATATATATATGATGGTTTCATTCTGGTCATGAAGTTGGCTAGGTAAAACCCTCTATGCCCCCCCCAGAACAATAGCTATAGATAGGTATTTGTGGCTCATTTCTTGATTTTTGTTGTGATTATTCAGAAAGTGCTAAGTAAAAACAGTAACTTGGTCTGGCCAGGTAGCTCAGTAAGGCACCTGCTGCGAAGTCTGACATCTTGAGTTTGATCCCCTGGACTTAAAAGGTTAGAAGGAGCCAACTGACTCTTACTTCTGGTTCTCTAACCTCCGCACAGCACACTGTGGCACACATGTGCACACACACTAAATAAATAGAAATGCAAAGCATAGTGTGTTTTCTGATTAATGAAGAAAAGATCGTTTGAGAACAAGAAGTAAGAAGAGTTAGAACTAGTCTCACGAAGAGGCAGCTTAGTAACCCAGAGGGTTAATTCATCAGGGATAATCAGAGTGGTATATATATATACAGACACATTTTCCAAAAGGCAGAAAATAGATCTGTCGTTTCACTCTGTTTTCTCCTTGACTCCAGTTGCATTGAGGAAAGCAGGTGAAACTAATTTAATGTTCTATTTAAATCTAGCAGGTATTTTTATTTGCCCAGAGCAAAATATCTCATTCAATAACTGCCTGTCAGGCTAAGAATAGATGATGACCAGGTGAAAAGTTTGTCTGAATAGATAATAATCCTGAAAGTCTTGAGGCCCCTGCTGCTGACCTTCTATCAGAGAAAGACCTGAGCTTTGAATCAGTGATGATGTGCAGGTCGTCCCTCACCCTGACACCTCTGGATCACAGAGCTCCTTGCAAATCAGTTCTCACAGTTCAGTAGAACTTTGTGCTTGCATCAAAATGAGAAACAACTGGGGTTTGGGAAAATCCCTACTGCTGAAAAGGCTGACTCTCAAATATGCATAAATACACATTTTTTTTTAGTACAGATTAGATGTATTTGCATGTGAAATCCTTTATGACCTTATTTAAAAAGGGATTTTCCTACAGTATTTTTGCCATTATATCATCAGTACGTTTTGCAGGCAGGCCACCATTGTAGAACAAAGAGTTTGTAGCTTGTTTGGTGTTTACCTTTCTCCCTACACAGTACCTTCCAGTACCATGAGTACTAGTCAGGAGAAATGAAGGCTCTCTGAAGACACCAGCTGGGCTTGTCTGTGTTCAGTGAGTTGTATAGCTCTTGTCTTCAGCAGTAGGGCCTTGCTGTCAGCTTGTGGAGAGGAACTAATAGCCTTGGTAATAGCCTGGATTGTTTGGAGGTTCCCATGGGGCTCCTTTGGCTCAAAACTCAGTTAGATGTAACTCATTCCTGGTACTGAAAGCTTCTTTTTTTAATTTAATTTAATTTAATTTTTTTTTTTTTTTTGGTTTTTCGAGGAGTAACTAACCAATATTTGATTTGCGTTAAGGCCCACTCTGAGATAGGACATGGATCCATTGCTGTTTGTGGTCAAGAACCAAAAGCTACTTAGGCCAGAAACCCAGGGGAAAACTGAATACCACTCTTCTGCTAAAGGAACATAACAATAAAATAACTCCTAATAACATTCTGCTGTATTCAGATCAGCGACTTGCTCAGCCACCATCAGAAAAGCTTCCACTTGGCAGCAGGTGGGAACAAACACGGAGACCCACAGCCAGGCCATGTGCAGAGAGGGAGAGACCTTGGAACACTCAACCCTAAATGAGTTGTCTCCATCAAATCCCTCCCCTCAGGCCTCAGGGAACCCAGTGAAAGAGGAGGTGGAAGGAATGTGAAAGTCAGAGGGGATGGAGGGCCCCAAGGACTCAAGGCTTGCTAGAGGCCAACAGGCTCAGTGCACATGTGAACTCACAGAGACTGAGGCAGCAGGCACAGCCAGCAGGGGTCTGCACCAGATGGCGTCCTAGAGCTGAACGGAGAAGGGAACACATGCCCATGTCCTAAACTCAAAAGCTATCTCCAATGGATAGCCACCTTCAAGTTAAAAATTACTTTTCTCAAGAGAGTCTCTCTGAAAACCAAGCCCTCTTCAGTGAGACTGTTCCATTTCCAGTAGTAGATGACTGACTGGCAGAAAGTGAATTCCAGGGCATCTTTGGAGGTTCTTTGTTGAATAACATGGTTGGGTTCCCCCCTTTTTGTTAACCTATAGATCATTTGTGTATATATTATGGCTTCTGGTTTGTTTTTTTTAAAAAATAGGATTCCTGTGTGTGTGAACATGTGTGTCTATATGCACTTATTGTGCTTTTCCTTTGTCTCTTTCTCTTGTTTAGAAGTTTAGTCTTATTACAATTTGTTTTTATTTATTTTACTTTATTATGATTTCTTAGACGCCTGTTTGTTTCCAAGGAGAGGCAGAAAGGGGGTGGATCCAGATGGGAGGGGAGGTAGAGAGAATATAGGAGGAGTAGAGGGAGGGGAAATGATAAATAGAATACATTGTATGAAAAAAGCCTATTTTCAATAAAATAAAATAAAGATTAAAAAAAGGGATTTTCATGAGATGGCATGTTCCTTTTTGTGAGAAGCAGAGTCTTTCAGTCCTCCTAAAATGATTTGGTTTTTCAGTCTCAGATAACCCAAAAGGTGTGTCTCATAAGAATTAGGAGAAATAACTATAAATTCATGACTATTAGGATCATCATGATGTGATCTAATGACCTAATTTGTTCATCATAGCACATCTGTCCAAAGACAAGACTAGAGCTCAAAGATTAGAGTTAAGAGCACATACTGCTTTTGCCAAGGACCAGAGTTTGGTTTCCTGCGTGTACATTAGGAGTCCCACAACTGTCTGTAACTCCAGCCCTAGCAGATCGGAAAACTTTTTATGGCCTACACATGTACCTGTATTCACATATACATACATAGCCACATGCAGACATATCTATAAAGCAAAAATAAGAGCCACAACATAAAACACACATGGTATGGTGTTTTATAAGACAGCAAAGGGAGGACTTCGAGGATAGAAAATTCCATCTGCAGATCAGATCTCCTGCAGTAAGGAATCATTAGACACCAGTGTGTTTGGTGTGTGGATTTCCTTCGAAGAAGCTTGCACACATTGTTGTGAGTCAGCTTTCCTGTCCAGAGCCTTTCCATTCACCTGAGGCTTCTGCATAGATAACCTTTCAGGAAGAAATAGAAAAATCTGTCAGTTATCTATGAAAATAAGTTTAAAATCTAGAGTTTTTCCATAATCTTATGACAACTACCTTTGCAAGGTGATCCATAACGTTTGCCCTTATGCTGTGCTATCCAGTCACAATAGAATGCATTTGTCTGAGTCTTTTATAAATGTGCGCACTTTGTTTGGCTTCAATGCTACATTTGTAGAGTCACTAAGATCAATTGAATAAGGTTACAATCTCTCAGTTAGCTGCCTTGTGATAAGTGGGCAAGAAATGCTTACAGGTATGAAAGAGAAGTTAGTATGTTTTGGACTGAGATATGGATTTTTCTCCTGGCAACATAAGAATGAGATTTGTGGCTCTCTATGACTGGAAGAACCTAAATGGAAGCTGCACCTAACACTCTACAAAGGCTGGTTCGCTTCAGTGACTATGAGTGTCCCAGGTGCACAGCCTAATTGGAGTTCATTTTGAGCTATCCTCAGCCCCTTAACAGCCACTCATTACTGACCTTTGGACACATTAGCTCAGATTCTCAGGATGTTGTTAAAGAATATATGGGACCTATTGCAGTTTCCTCTTTCTCTCCGTAATCTGATATTCTCAGCAAGATCTTTGGAAAATGTTTGATTTGTGACTCTTTTGTTCTTATAAAAGCTTCCTGAAAATGTTACTATCCTGAACATAGAACTTGAGGGAAATCAAAATCTGTGGTTCTGTGTCATGGTCACTTGTATTTGAACCCAGAATAAATTCTTATCCATTTTGAAGGGGAAAGCCGTGTTTTCCACATTAAGAAAAACAAAGTGTATCTGAGAGCAAAGATGGCATCCAGCTCCTAGTTACCAATTTAGTAAAAAATAAATATATTGAGGAAGACTAGACCTGAGTCTTGCTAAAGGCAAACACTGGAAATTCAAATTTATATCTGCAATTTGTTACCATGATTGCTGAAAGGCGTGGGATGTTGGTTCAAGAGGGTCATTGAAATGGATTGCTGGGAGTAAGGAGTTTATTAAAATAATTATTAATGCCATGGGCAGGGAGACAGGCAATAAACATGATAGGGGTCTATGGAAAGTCCTAGCACCAAAGACAAACATTACGGCAGAAGTTCTAAAGAGAAGAGTCAGGACCCATGTGACAGAAGTTGTAGTTTGTATGTTCTTACAGCTTTCTGAATATGGGACAATTTCACAGTGGGCGCCTCTGATTTCCCTGGCTGGAGGCAGGAAAAGGAGAGTTCAGAATGAAATGAATTACTCCCAATATTTACTTTGGTATAAACTCATTTCTCTAGAGGAGAAACCTGGGTTCCTTGCAGTGTGCCAGCTAGGTTGAGACTGGCAGAAAGGAAGAAAGAAATGAAGAGGCAGCTGCGGACACTTTTGAGTAGGAACAATATTGTTGGAATAAAGGGGATAGTTGAGAACACTAAGAGTTGAGATGGGATTGAATATCTAGTTCTTTTTTTTTTTTTACTCTTTTCTTTTTATTACAAGAAAAATTTACATTTACTCCCCTTGTTCCCGGCCCTCCCGCTCCCCCCCTACACCACCGCCCTCCCCCTGCTTCCTTAACATAGGGCAGGTTACCCTGTCCTATGGAAAGCCCAAGGCCCTCCCCGCTCATCCCAGTCCAAGAAGGTGTGCATCCATATAGAATAAGTTCCCAAAAAGCCAATACATGCAGAAGAAATAGGTCCCAGTGCCATTATCGTTGGCTTCTCAGTCAGTCCCCATTGGCAGTCACATTCAGAGAGTCCGGTTAGGTCATATGCTCATTCAGTCCTGGTCCAGCTGGATTTGATGAGCTCCCAATAGATCAAGCACGCTGTCTCTGTTGATAGGCCAGTCCCTCACGGTCCTGACGTCCTTGCTCATCTTCTTCCTCCTTCTGCTCTTCCAATGGATCTTGGTAGCACGATCCCTTGCTCTGGTGTGAATGTGGGTCTATGGCTCTATCTCCATCCATCATGCAAAATTTCTATGGTGACGATTGAGATATTCAACAAAGTAACTATGGGACAAGTCAGTTCAGGCACCCACTCCTCTGCTGCCCAAGTACCTAGCTGGGACATCCCTGTGAATACCTGGGATCCCCTCTAGAGACAAGTCTCTTGCAAATCTTAAAATGACTCCTGTTAATCTAGTTCTTTAGTAAAATTTCTCAATATTACTTTAAAGTTTTTCTTTCAAACCACTCCTAAAAGATGCATCTACACTAAACTGCTCATTCCTGGGAATTCTGAATGTAGCAAAAAATGTTGAAAATTCATATTCTTCCTCTCAAAATGGTAATAGCAATTATCTATTTTACATATATTTCATAAAAATTTCAACAATTATAAATAATTTTCAAATATAAATTGTATGTAAACATTGATATTACTATAATTGTTATCAGCTACAAAACTTTTCAAAAGAATAGAAGATAAAATACTCATGTTCATTTTAATAGTAAGTAATTTAATAAATAACGATTTGGAATTAAATTAAGAAAGTGACCATTTATAAAGTAGTCACAATTAACTGAGGAGTCGAAATAGATATTTAAATAAATATTATTTATTTGTCTTCATTTTCTTTATTCCAAGGACACTTATATTCATTTTTATGAGAAAATTGTCTCTAAAACATTAACTAGCAATCATAAATTCACATTATGGCTTATAAAAAATACAAGGTTTAGAATTAAAACATTTCTAAAAGTATAAATCCACATTCTTCAATAAAGTCTAAGTATTTCCAAGTTTTGTACCATACAAGCAAGAAGTCTAATACAATATTTTATTATTGGGCAGGAATTTCAAGTCTAAAATCATTATAGGAGGCTGAAAACATAGCACAGGGAGGAACGTACATGCTGCACATGCATGGGAACCTGAGTTCAGGTCTCCAGCATCCAGTTTTTTTTTTTTTAAAAAAGCAAACGTGGACACATTTTCCTGTTATACCATTGTGGGCAATGGAGAGAGGTGGCCAGAAACAGAGAGATCCCTGGGGATAGCCATTCTAGCTAACGGTCAATCTTAGTTTCAGTGTAATACTGCCTCAAAAATAAGGTAAAGAAGAGACTAAGGAAAGCATCCTGATGTTATCCTCTGGTCTCTCTACATGTAACATATACTCACATGTGTGTCTGTGCATATGTCTGTGTATTTGCAATACACTTACAATAATCACGTGAATAATTATTATCTGAGTTCAGAGTTTAGAAAAACGTGATGCTTTTAGGGGTTTCTGGGCTGAATCTGTAGTAGTTTGAGTGAAAATGGCTCCATAGGCTCATAGGGAGTGGAATTATTATAAGGTGTGGCCTTGGCAGAAGAAATGTGTCACTGGGGGCAGAGTTTGAGGTCTCAGAAGTTTAAACAAGGCCTGTCCTTTCCTGGTACCTACAGATCCAGGTATAGAACTCTCAGCTCCTGCTCCAGCACCACATCTGCCTGCACATTACCATGCTTCCTTCCATGATGATATTGAATTAAACCTCTGAAACTGTACTTCAGTCTCAATTAAATGTTTTCCTTTGTAAGAGTTGCCATGGTCATAATGTCTTTTCAGAGGAGAAGAAACCCTGACTAAGACAGTGTTCTTCAGATTTCCTCTGTTTTTTGCATAAACAGCACCAAAAGTCCTAAAAGAGAAAGCATTAATGCAAATTTTGCGTAGATCTATGTCTTTAATTTTAAAATTATTTTATGTGTTTGTGTGTTCTGTCTGTGTGTCTGTCTGTGCACATGTCTGTGCTTGTTGCGCATGGAAACCAGAAAATGTCATCAGTTCCCCAGGAACTGGAATGTATAGGACACTGTGAATAGTTATGTTGGTGTTGGTGTTGGGAGCCCAACTCATGTACCCTGGAGTACTGCTAAGTGCTGAGCCATTTCATCAGCCTAGCTAATCCATATTAATACCTAACTCCTATCTTTTTATCCTGAAAATATTATTAGATTATATCCTAGCTCTCCAATGTGATGAGTTGGGCACATGGCTTATAAAAATCAGTCAATGAGTCCTAGTCTTAAAATAAGATTCTCTCAGTTATATGGAAATGTGTAATTAGTAAAACATTTATACATTTGAAGTGCCACAAAAGATAATTTATCATAATTCATGCCTTTTTTAATGATGAAAAATGTAATTTCACTAGAGACAGAGAACAAAGTATAAGATTGCAAAGATGAAAGAGAAGGGTCGGAGGAAAAGTTTATTCCAACATAAAATGCTATTATTTCCTTTAATAAGAAGAAACATACTCGGTAAATGGGCAACATATCTTTTTTTAAAATTTATTATATTTTTAAAAATACCAATCCAAGTTTCCACTCCCTCCCCTCCTCTCATTCCTTCCACACACCCTTTACCCCAACCCCATTCAATCCTCAGAGAGGATAAGCCACATTGCTTTGTGAGAGGTTCCAGGCTCTCCCTACTATATCTAGGCTGAGCAAAGTATACATCCAAAGAGAATAGGTTCCCAAAAAGCCAGTACATGCAATAGGGATAAACCTTGGTGCCACTGCCAGTGGCCCCTCTGTCTACCCCAGCAATTCAACTGTCAGCTACATGCAGAAGGACTAGTTTAGTCCTATGTTTGTTCCTTCCCTGTCTGGCTGGATTTGGTGAGCTCCTATTAGCTTAGGTAGTTTCAGTGTGTGTCTCCATCATGGTCTTGACCTATTTGCTCACATTCTCATTCCTTCCACTATTCAACTGATCTTTGGGAGATCAGTTCAGTGCTCCAATGTGGTTCTCTGCCTCTGTTTCCATCAGTTGCTGGATGAAAGTTCTATGGTGATATTTAAGATAATCATCAGTCTGAATACAGGGCAAGTCAAGATCGGGCCCCTTCTCCTTTATTGCTTAAGGTCTTAACAAGGGTCATTTTTGTGGATTCCTGGGAATTTCTCTAGAGCCAGATTTCTTCTAACCCTGTTATGGCCCCTTCAATAAAGATATCCATTTCCTTGCTCTCATTCTGTCCTTCCTCCATCTCTACTATCCCATTCCCTCAAGTTCTTCTCAACCTTCCCCTTCTTCCCTCCTCTTTCCCTTCTATACACCCTTCTACCCCCAACTTCATGCTCCAAATTTTATCAGGAGATCTTATCTGTTTCCAATTTCCAGGTGAATCTATATACGTTTTTCTTTGGGTTCATCTTATTACCTAGCTTCTCTAGGATCATAAACTATAGTCTTAATGTCCTTTGTTTATGACTAGTATCCACTTATGAGTGTGTACATGCCATATTCATCTTTTTGGGTCTGGGTTACCTCACTCAGGATAGTGTTTTCTAATTCCATCCATTTGCATATAAAATTTCAAGATGTCCTTGTTTTTACAGCTGAGTAGTACTCTAATGTGTAGATGTGCCACATTTTCTTTATGCATTCTTCCATTGAGGGACATCTAGGTTGTTTCCAGGTTCTGGCTATTACAAATAATAATATGAACATAGTTGAACAAATGCTTTTGTAGTATGATTGGGCATTCCCAAGAGTGGTCTTGCTGGATCCTGAGGTAGGTTGACTTCCAATTTTCTGAAAAACCACCACACTGATTTCCACAGTGGTTGTACAAGTTTGCATTCCCAGCAGCAATGCATAAGTGTCCCTACTTACTCCACATCCTCTCCAGCATAAGCTATCATTGGTGTTTTTGATCCTAGCCATTCTGACAGGTATAAGATGGTATCTCAGAGTTTGATTTGCATTTCCTTGATGGCTAAGGATGTTGAATATTTCCTTAAGTATCTTTTGGCAATTTGAAATTCTTCTGTTGATAATTCTCTGTTTAGTTCAGTAATCCATTTTTCAATTGGGTTATTTAGAAATTTAATGTTTAATTCCTTGAGTTCTTTATATATTTTGAAGATCAGTCCTATGTCTGATGTGGGGTTGGCTTCCTTTTTGTCTTATTTTCAGTGTCCTTTGCTTTACAGAAGTTCCTCGGTTTTAGGAGGTCCCATTTATTTATTGGTGCTCTCAGTCTGTGCTACTGGGGTTATACTTAGGAAGTAGTCTACTGTGCCCATGCATGGAAGACTACTCACTTTCTTTTCTATCAGGTTCAATGTGTTTTACATAACAGAAACAGAAGGAACATTGTCAAACTCTTTTTATGAGGCTAGTTACACTGATACCAAAATCACACAGACTCAACCAAGAAAGAGAATTACAGAGCAATCTCACTCATGAACATGGATGCAAGAATACTCAATAAAATACTGGCAATCTGAATCCAAGAATACATCAAAAACATTATCCACCTTGATCAAGTCAGCTTCATCCCAGAGATGCAGGACTGGTTCAACATACAAAAATATTTCAATGTAATCCACAATATAAATAAACTGAAAGGAAAAAAGGAGCATTTCATTAGATGCTGAAAAAACATTTGACAAAATCCAACATCCTTTCATGATAAAGTTCTTGGAGAGATCAGCCATACAAGGAAATATATCTAAATATAATAAAAGCACTACATATTAAGCTGACAGCCAACATCAATTAAATGGTGAGAAACTCAAAGCAATGCCACTAAAATCAGGAACAAGACAAGGCTGTCCACTCTCTCCATTTTTCTCCAACATAGTTCTTGAAGTTTTAGCAATAGCAATAAGACAACAAAAGGAGATCAAGGGGATTCAAATAGGAAAGGAAGAAGTCAAACTTTTGTTATTTGCAGATGATATGATAGTATATATAAGTGATCCCAAATACTGAACCAGAGAACGCCTACATTTGATAAATACCTTCAGTAATGTGGCAAGATAGAAGATCAACTAAAAAAAAAAATCAGTAGCCCTACTATACTCAAATAATAAAGAAGCTGAGAGGGAAATCAGAGAAACATCACCTTTCACAATATCCACAAACAGCATAAAATATCTTGGAGTAACACTAACCAAAGAAGTGAAAGACCTATTTGACAAGAACTTTAAGTCTTTGAAGAAAGAAATTAAAGAAAATACCAGAAAACGGAAAGATCTCCCATGCTCTTGGACAGGTAGGATCAACATAGTAAAAATGTCAATCCTACCAAAAGCAATCTATGGATTCAGTGCAATCCTCATAAAAATCCCAACACAATTCCTCATAGATCTTCAAATAAAAATAATCAACTTCATATGGAGAAACAAAAAACCCAGAATAGCCAGAACAATCCTATACAATAAAGCAGCTTCTGGAGGCATCACCATCCCTGACATAAAGCTCTATTGCAGAGCTATAGTAATGAAAACAGCTAGGTACTGTCATAAAAACAGAGATGACCAATGGAACAAAATCTGAGACCTGGATATTAATCTACACACCTATGAACTCCTGATTTTTGACAAAGAAGCTAAAATTATACAATGGGAAAAAAAAGTATCTTCAACAAATGGTGCTGGCGTAACTGGATGTCTGAATGTAGAATAATGAAAATAGATCCATATCTATCACCATTCACAAAACTCAAGTTCAAATGGATTAAAGACCTTAATTGACATTATATCTTAAGGTTCTTAGTCTCTTTAATGAAAAATTTTAAGACTGGACTCAAACAGAATCATAAGAGCATTTTGTTAGCATTAAGACAAACAAAATCCCAGAGCAGGAAAGAGGTAAACTCAAGAAGATTCCAAGAGAATGGAAGGAAATAAGCAGTGACAGTTAATGTAGAATGGGTTTGCATGTAGTGTTTTATAGTGGTTTCAATGAAAATGACCCCCATAGGATTATAGAGAGTGACATTAATTGAAAGGATTAGGACATGTGGACTTGTTTGAATGGCTGTGGACTTATTGGAGGAAGTATCACTGGGGGTGTGATCTGAGGTTTCAGAAACTTAAACCAGGATAAGTCTCTCTCTCTCTCTCTCTCTCTCTCTCTCTCTCTCTCTCTCTCTCTCTCTCTCTCTCGCTTCTTGCTGGCTGTAGATCCAGATCTAGAACTCTAAACAACCTGTCTGGCACTATGTCTGCCTGTTTGTGCCGAGCTTCAGTGAAATATTTTCTTTTATAAGGAGTTTCAGTAGTCATGGTGTCTCTCCAGAGCAATAGAGCACTGATTAAGACAGAGGTCAAGTACATGGTAGACAAACAGTCATATTGTGTGGAGCGATGAATTAGGATACAAGTAAGGAAGCCTTAAATGTTGGGATAACCCAGAGCATTAATGAAATCATGCTTGGAAATGAATTAGGAGCAAAGGAATTTTATTCAGAAAAGTGGGATGACTCATGGAGTTGCATGACTGCAGTCTAGTTAGCTGTTGCTCTTAGGTCAGGGATTCTGAGAAGAAAAAGTACAGTGTCTAATTAGCTCATTTCTCTCTTTATAGCATGGCTTACAGTGAGACCAACTTTCTTAGGGTGACCCTGTGGTCAAGTGGTGGACCATTGGAATGCTAGATTTCTACCCAGGCCAGAGACTTTAGTCTCTTGATCAGAGGAGAATTTTTTTTGTGTGTGCAGTTAAATTGTGGGTTTGGATCCAGGCTCTGAGACTAACCAGCAATGTGATTTGGGGCAGAATGTTTAATTGTTATGTGTTTTGGTTTAGAGTAATTTTTTGAAGATTTGTTTAATTCATATGACTGCTTTACCTGCATATAGGTATGTGTACCATGTGTATGCCTTGTTTTCTCAAATGTCAGAACACTTGGGGCTAAAGTTACCAAAGATTGTGAGCTGCCAAAAGTGGGTGTTGGAAACTAAACTTGATCCTCTGGAAGAGCAGGAAGCACTCTTACCTGTTGAGCCATCTCTCCAGTCACCAGTAGAATTTTAATTTAACCAGGACAATAGTTCTAAGAATGATCAAACCATAAAAACTCAATATATTTTACTAATTAGTATATTCAAATCTGTTCTGAAAATTTTAATTAAATTATAATAAAATAATTATCCAATAAATTAGATTTTCAATTTTTTTAAAAATATCAGGACATGCTCCTTAAAAGACATACATTAAATGTAGCACCTATTTTTTATTGTTAAAAGAAAAATTTACATTTGCTCCCCTTGTTCCCGGCCCTCCCGCTCCCCCACTACCCCACCGCCCTCCCCCTGCTTCCTAAGATGGTGCAGGATCCCCTGCCCTATGGGAAGCCCAAAAGGACCTCCCCCCTCCATCTCGGTCTAAGAAGATGTGCATCCATATAGAATAAGTTTCCAAATAGCCAATACATGCAGAAGAGATAGGTCCCAGTGCCATTATCATGTAGCACCTTTTTAAAAAAGAGGTAGAGTTCTTTTTTAAAATCAAGTAATTCTTTATATGGCATATTGATTTGACATGATGTTTGCTATATGACCTTGTTCTTGACAAGAGATGATACTCATTGTCTCCTTCTTTTCTAAATATGTGATATCTCACCCATGAAAAACTATGCTCTCTTTCTCTATGAATTTAGTTGGATTTTCATTCACAAATAATATGCAGAGAGCAAGACATGCTACACCAGAGTAGTAGTTTGAATCATAGGCTCAGGTGTGTTTATATTCAGTCTTCTAGTCGGTGGTGCTGTTTGGGTAGGTTTAAGAGGAATGGTCTTGTTGCAGGAAGTATATCTTGGGCGTGGACTTTCAGAGGCTCATATCACTTCCAGTGAGCACTCTGTTTCATGCTTATGGTTCAAGATGTATACTTTCAGCATCTGTTCCTGCTGCCATGCTTGGCACTTGCTAGAATCACTGACCTTAACTCTCTAGAACTGCATGCCAACATGAATTACTCCTATGTAAGTTGCTTTGTTCATGTTTATCACATCAATAAAAGAATAAACAATAGAGCAGCTTGTAAAGTAACTACCATCATGAAATTCCTTTCTCTTGTTAGCTAAGTTCTTTATCAGATATTCATCAACAGAAAGCCCAATATACTGTGAAAGCCAAAGCTGGACCCATGATGAGGCTGTAACAAGCAAAGTGGGAGACTTAGTCAATCCCTAGGGATTCCTAGCATCATCACAAAAATACAACTCTCACCTCAAATGTGTTTAAAAAAAAAAGGTTTTTTTTTCTGAAATCAAGTAGGAGTAACTATGACCCATGAACACAGACTCAGATTACCTCAAATTTCATGTTCTAGCATAGAAATAGTGTCATGAACTGCTTACAATAACAGGACAAAGAAAATCACAAGTCACAATGATTTTCAAATATATTCGTAGAAACATCAGAGAGGCTGGTGATAGCCTTAGGCCTTAGGTGCTATCTGGAAGCATTCTTAACCTTTTGGTTGATGGAAACATGAGATCTGCTCATACATTACACTTGATATTTTGCTGGTAGTAACAGTATGTTAGATCTGACAGAGGCATAGGCAAGGAACGACTATTTAGGGGCTTAAACATAGCTCAAGGTAAATTATAAATAGTTGCTGAATTTGCACCATTCCAACCTCTCCACATCACCGAAGTTTTAGGAAACCTTTATGCACATGGCTCCTTGCCAGGAATTATTCATACCACTGTCATGGTCAGGTGAATACAGAAGCAGTGTTAGCTCTAACTCCCTCAGCTACCACATGGAGCAGAAATATTAAGCAAAGTGAAGCTTCAAATTAGGATTAAGAGAATTGATACAGTATTACTTTAAACCATTTATGTTTAGGGCATAAGTGGCTAAGTAGCTGCAAAAATACAAATCAATGCTTTTAACTGAACAGCAGTAGGGCATGAGTGATGCCCTCAGCTCCAATCATTAAGGTGCACCAAAAGCACCAGATGAGATGAAATCAATGGGTTTCTATGCAAAGGAGGCAACTTTATTAATTTATGTGCCTCACTGTAATGAAGGCAAGCTCTGTCACTCAAATATGTCAATATTTCCAGAGATGAATAGTCTATATAAATAATAGTGCCAGCTACTAAGTCATCAAGTGAATTGGAATACTTCCTTGTCAACATCTTCACAAGATATGTGAGTGTTCACTTTCTAATAAGCATATTGTTTGGTGGACCTGGAATGTAACAGAAGAATGAGTCCCATGCTCTTATGTAGTGGACATCACAGAGATAAAGTAATCAGAGTTTCGCACACTGGAGAACCCTGATAAAGAAGCACAGACTAGCCTTTGTGGTAACTACTTCATTAGTTCATATCATTTGTCTCCACTCTCAAATAGACAAACTCATTACAAATACATGCCATAAATGGACTCCAAACATTCTTGTTCAACAAAATGAAGAACACTTAGCTGTTGTTGGAAACCCTTAAAAATATCTTGAGTCTCTATTTATGGCAGTCTCTTAGGTTATTGTCCTGGTTTCATTTCTGTTGCTGTGAGAAAATACCCTGACAAAGAGTAATTTCAGAGAGAAAAGGCTTATTTGGACTACAATCCCAAAATCAGTCCATCAAGAATCAAGACAGGAACTGGAGGCAGCTAGGCAAATCCTATTCAAGATATTCGGCCAGCTTTTTCTGGAGTCCAAGGCCCCAAACTGGGGAATAGTGTTACTTATTTTTCAGGCTGTGTCTTTCCACATCAAATAAGGCAACTGATACAGTCCCTCTAAGAAAATTCCACTGACAAACCTGATTTAGACAATTCCTCATCAAAACTCTCCCTATGTGATTCTCTGCTGCGGCAAGGTGACAGAATCATCCATCACAGCAATTTCTTTCCAAATTCTAGCAAAGCACATTCCCTTATTTTTCTATTATTTCTGTTTCCTTATCTGCTTGTTTTACTTTTATGCAGATTGTTAGAACTAGGATTTCCTATAAAATGCCCAAATTCTGTCCTTCCAGTTGGATACAGAACAACTTTGCAATAAACATATTTCATGAACCACTTCCCTACTTTCACCCCCCCCCATAGAAGATTTCACTTTTATTCAATCATAGTCATTGTTACATATTCCATTCTTAGCCCTCATTATGTCTTTCTTGTTATGCTTTTCTTCTGAAATGGTACCCATGGCAACTTGGGAGTGAATAACACCTCTGTAGAACATATTCAGGTCTATCGGCTCATCATACATCATTCTCCAAGTCAGGGTACCCTTATCACAAGCTTCACCTAGACCTTAAACCTACGAGGTGAGCATGGGACTCCCAAGCACACCCCTATACCTCTATAAACTAGGTTTCCTGTATACTTCATGCAGTATAATTGTCTATTTTTAAAGGGAGCATTCTAGCCTTGAAAATAAACATACTTTTCTTCTTTTTGTTCGGTATCTATGAACATGTAAACTGCAACCCAAATATTTTTAAACTGATCTCTTTTCAGCACCAACATCCTCACTGGGCTCATACACATGATCTACACTACATCCACTCTTGCCATGACAGATCGGAGCTTTACCACCTGTCCCTGTCTGTTCCAACTCCATATTATTCTGTGCAGCTCCAGGCTGGTCTTTTTAGACTTTTCCACAATTGCTGACTTAATCCCAAGAGTACTGTTCTTAGTTTCACAAATTAAATACCACATTTTTTTCAATTTGACTTTCCAGAACCCCTCTCAAACATTTGTACCACATTGTTCCTCCATGTTTATGCTGTATTCTGAGCCAAAAGGAATCTGGTGGTGATGGTAAAAAATTTATCACATCATTTAAAACTTTGTGTACAAACTATTTTCACCTACAAACCTTCTGCATCAGTTTTCTACCTAAGATATATATGCTTAGCATGGTGGTATGCACATCTGACCCCAGCAATTAAAAGGTAGAAAAAGGTGGATCTTTGTGTGTTTTAGGCAGGTGAGCCTGGTGTACATAATGAATTCTCAGAATAGTCAGAGATGCATAGTAAGCCCATAACCTCAAAAATAAAATAGAAAATGTATGTGTGTATATGTGAACATGTACATGTGTGTATATGTGTGTGTATGCATGTGTTTAAGGCATAGAGAAAATAAAGGCTTTTCATAACATTTTATAATCCTCTAAACTCTTTTTTTAATATTTGTAACAAATTTCTATGTTAAAATATGTTTTTATTTATTTTTGTTTTATTTTATGGGTGTTTTGTTTGCCTACATGACTGAGCACCATGAACATGCCTGGGTACCCATGGAAGCCAGAAGAGAGCATTGGATCCCCTGGAACTGTTATAGACAATCTTGAGCCACTACTATGGTCCTGAAAATCCAACTTGGGTCTTCTTGTTCTGACCTGCAGGGCCAACTCTCCAGCCCCATTTTTCTACATTTCTTATAATAGTGCTGACAGTTGCAGGTGTTTCCCACCAGGCTTTACGTTCCTTGAAGAAACTGTCTGTGCTTCAGTCAGTAGTTCCTGTAGCTTGAATAGCACATGGCACATTGTAGAAGCTCTGTAATGTTTGTTAGCTTGAAGTAGACTACAGTTAAGAGACACGCATGGGGATCAAGCCTGTGACCTCAGCCTCATTATCACTGAAGCCTGGCCACAAGAAAAATATGAAAAGTGGCAGACATTCCTGTTAAATTTAAGCTTTAATTAAAGTACATTTTAATACTCAAGACAAGTTCCAGTTTAGTGACCCTGAAGAGGAAAAAAATGTCCTCTATTCATTAACTGAGCAGGGATAGATGCTAGAAATTTCCATTTTAAAGTAGGCAACATTGGGCTAGACAAACTGGAAACAGAACAAAGTCCTGAGAGGTAGATTGAGACAAAGGGAGTCATGAAGCTTTTTGAGCTAATGCATTTGGTGAACCCAAAACACTGCCCTTTCTTACATTCCTGGATCTGCTTGAAGTATAAGGGAAAAAAGGAATAAAACATAAAATTGCTATTCCCAAAGAGCTTAAGCTTCTCTCCACTGATTTTATGTGTGTACATAGTTTTTATCGTCTATCTAGAATAATTTATAATCGGCTTATTGCTTATTGTTCGTGACTTGCTCATCTTTGTCTCTCTGCCACAAAATTCCTATGCCTCTTTACTTGAAATAACCTTCAGTTCTGCCTGTAACAATGAAGATGAGAGAGCAACAAAATTCTTTTACAAAGAGCCTTTAAAAGTTGCAGAGAGTCCCTGGGACCACCTTTCCACTCTGCCGTAGAAGTGGAAATAAAACCCCATAGACTATGCATGGATAGACAGATGTTGCTGTGTTCAAAATATGAGGCAGGCTAGACCTTGCACACAGGCGGCAGTTTTGACATAAATTATTCGTGTGCTCCAAAGGTTTCTCTTTGAAACTTTCACATTTGACTCTATTTTATTCCATTTCTTCATTGATATCTTTCCTTGCCTAGCCTAGGTGTAAACTTCTTTGAAATGAAAAACAAAAGGCAGAAAAGATTGACTATAGACTAAAAAGCATGTAGAAATGAGTTCAGAGTAAATCAGATAAAATATGATGTATATGTGTATAATAATGTGATAATGATATAGATTATAGTTGACATGCACCAAAATTTTAAATACATATTTATTTTTTTAAAAAGCAAGGAAAGAAATGAGATAGTTTATCTTGGATATGATGACAAGAAGACTTAGAAATGTAGAAAGAGGACTGTGACGGCTGAGATGAAATCCTCTTCCATTCTTTCTTTGGGAGGCAGAGAGACTAGACTCAAAACCTAGACTTTCTTAGCATAGTGAGACTTTCGTGTTTATTATGGATCATGCAACTTACTAGAGGCATAATCAAGAAATGAGTCTCAGAACTCATCTACCACCTCCCAAACCTTCAGGGTTAAAGTGAAAACAAAATGTTCTAAGGAATGAGAAAGCAAACCAGGAAGAATTTGTAAACAGGACCTTCTTTATTATTTTTACACACTGGTTACTCTGACCTGGCTTGGCCCTTTAGAATATTCATGAAATGGGAAAAGTATGCATGGAAAAGATATCAGAGACTTCTACAAGTCACTAGAAGATAAAAGAGGAGTCTATTTTTTTGTGGTGCAGTTTTTTTATTGTTAAAAGAAAAATTTACATTTACTCCCCTTGTTCCCGGCCCTCCCGCTCCCCCACTATCCCACCACCCTCCCCCTGCTTCCTTAAGATGGGGCCGGATACCCTGCCCAATGGGAAGCCCAAGGCCCTCCCCCTTCCATCTCGGTCTAGGAAGATGTGCATCCATATAGAATAAGTTCCCAAAAAGTCAATACATGCAGAAGAGCTAGGTCCCAGTGCCATTATCATTGGCTTCTCAGTCAGTCCCCACTGGCAGTCACATTCATAGAGTCCAGTTAAGTCATATGCTCATTCAGTCTTGGTCCAGCTGGATTTGATGAGCTCCCAATAGATCAAGCACACTGTCTCTGTTGGTGGGCCAGTCCCTCACGGTGCTGAATTCCTTAGGTCTTGTCCATATGGTAGAGAATTTTCCCCCAGTAGCTTTGGAAGAGGAGGCTGGCCATGCCAAAGTGAGGGTGCAGCTATAGAGAACAGCTGTTCTCATTCACTGTAATTAAAGAAACAGATACCAAAGATTCTCTGAAGTATCTAAAAACTGCTTAACTTTCAAAATTTAGACATTGAGATTTTCCTCATGAAATGAAAATTTTATCATTTGTAGAGCAAACCCCTTCTGAATTCTTGGGTTGTCTTGTTTTTAATTATCTAAAATGTATATATATTTTATGTGATGTGAAATAAAAATTAACAAAATATAAAAATAGATAATTGAGTTAATTAAAAACTAAAAACTGCTACTCAGTAGAAGTCATCATCACCAGAGTAAAATAGCACAACGAAGAGAGAAAGAGCATGTCTGTAAAACACAGGACTAACAGGGATTTATATATGATTCCTAATTCTTATTAAATTAAAAAACAATTTTCATGTCTTATAAAGGTTATAAAATCCACCCCATTCCCTCCTTTATAATTTGCCCTCATCCCCCCATCACTACTTTCTCCTAAGTTCATGTACTTACTGTTCTAAAGCTATTGAGTAGAGTAACCATCATCAACACTGACTGCCTTGAAATTCTTGATTCAGTTTTATGTCCTGGTACAACTAACATTGATCTTGCTAATAGTAAAATTTAATTTGCAGGTATATATTTTTATCAGACGCTTACCATATTACATCAAAGCCTAGGAGAGACTCATCTATCAGACATCTAGGTCCTTGGTTGCTTTCAGACTTACAGAGAAGATGCTATACAGTGTTTTGAGTCCTATGCTTGCCTATCACTAGTTTATCACTGCCATATTTCTTTTAAGATCCTGGTAACCAGGACAGTTTTCATGGAGTTCAGGAACTTTAACATTTGATGTCTACATCCTTCTACTATATAACCCTAATTTTCTGTTGATATGATATTTATCAAATATGTTATCAAGTTACATCTACTATTAGTTACATCTGTTTCCCTTCATATGCATACAGAACAACTGTTATTTCCTGGTCCTCTCATTTTCAGCATGCCCACATGCAATGATCCCTGAAATGCAGTATAAATGATGCATGGCCTCTCTCAGCTGGCCCATAGTATCCTCCTAGTCACCACCTCCTTTTACTATTCAATTTCAGCCCAGTTTATAGATTTGAAAGACTCATGGCATTTTGAGTTTAGAAACTGATGAGAGAAAGAAGGCCCCTTACTCACCATATAGAAATGGTGTGGGAGGTTCTTCTATTCATTTGTTGCTTTCACTGAATCATTTACATTGGTATGGATCATGCTTTATTGATACAAATTTAAGGTCAATTTTGTTATATGTATTTCTGATCTTGATTAAGGTACTGTGATTTTGCAGGTCATTTAAAATGTAATATATAATTAAAAATATAGGTTAATAGATAATCTCTATAGTCAAGTTTGTAGCCATCTTAGTTAGATTTCCTAGATGTGCATTTCAGATGGATAGGCATTCTTCATAACTTTCAAAGACTACAAAATATGGCATTTAAAATATTTGAATAACTTAGCACTTTTCATGACGATGAGACACATCTATTCCTGGCAGCACCAGCTACTTCAAGAGGAAGACAGACATCAAAGAGGCTCCTTATGGAGTTTGCTAGCCATTTGGGCAAGAAACTGGTCTTGCCTGGACTGGTTCACTGGACATGCAGTATCCACAGAGAGATGACTGCTGATCTTGTCTAAAGGTGAGGTTATCCTTCAGAGTTCATGCTTCATAAAAGAGTCTGCGAGACATTCTACAGGATACAGAAGAAAGTGACTAAACTGTCTTTAAAATTTCCTGCTTCATGAAAAGTTTGCTGGATGGATGGATGCCCCAATGGTAGAAAAAAACTTTGGGCAAATGTCCAGGCAGAGAGATGTCTCTGTCAATTCTAGAGTTTTGGAAGTTGTTTATAATGCACTTCCAGTTTACATAGGTAATATTATATCCTTCTGAAGTCTTTGATGGAGTTGAAGAACAGATATTTATAGTTATAGTTTTCCTTTTTTATGATAAAAGAAAAATATATATAAATATTATAACTATAATTTTTGCTTGATAACTGTTTTGTTATATGTAATTTTACTGTTTTAAAGTTAAATCCCTTTTTTTTAAACAGAAGAGGGATAATGGTGTAGGAGTTCCTTATGATTATGTGTTGCTTTCATTGGATGAATAAAACTGCCTTGGCCTAGTTGATAGGACAGAACTTAGGTAGGCAGAGTAGACAGAATTGAATGCTTGGAAGAAGTGAGTGGCATACACTATGGGTCTCCTGCCTGAGATGGACGCTGGTTAGAAACTTGCCGGTAAGTCACAATCATGTGGTGATACACAGATTAAAAGAAATGGGTTAAATTAAGATGTAAGAATTAGCCAATAAGAAGTTAGAGCTAATGGGCCAGGCAGCATTTAAATAAATCCAGTTTCTATGTCATTATTTCAGGTGTGAGCTAGCCAGGCAGCCAGGATAAACAAAGGACCCACTCTCCTTACAACATAGAAAGAGCATGCTGGTCATGCTCACTGGTGTTAATTTTCATTATAGTGAACCTTTAAGATTTCCAGAGGTGTATTTCATATTGTAGTTTCTAACACTTCAATTCAAAAAAAGTACTTAGTACAGTGACTCAAGATACTTCATGGTGTTTTCTGGAATTTCTTTTTCCCTTTTTCATGCTCCTCTCCATGGCTGAGAGCTACTTATTTGGGTTGAGAGACAGATTTCGAAATACTGAACAAGAAAACATCATAATCAATTGCATTCCATATAATTTTGACAACAGATTTGAAATTCAATAGCTGTTTATTATTGTTCTACATATAAGAATAAGGCACCTCCATGAATTAAGCAATTTTTAAAACCTCACTACTAAAGACTGAGAATCGATATTCATGAACGACCTGGTCTGCTTGCTGCCAAGCTCAGGCTCTTTATACTATGTCACCTTTACTAACATGCATGAGGAGCCTCTAAAGAGCCTTTAATGTGTTTGTGACCCCAACCTTTTTTTTTTTTTGCCTACATTGAATACCCAGTTTCTGGGGAGAGATTTATGCCTTTCAATGTCGTGAAAGCATTTAGGGATTCAAGATAATGGGAGGGCCAAGAAAAATGTTTTTCTAAATTTGATTGATAATTTCTGTTGGACAACATCCAAGAGGTTGACAATGATGTGTTCTGCACTTCAGAGGGCCTGCTGAGGTTGTTCAACTGCTCTGAGCCAGTATACACATTGCAAAAGTCTGGATCCCCACTTCAATGATAAAGACAAAATGCCATCAACTTGAAAGAAGTTGCTAACTATCCTTCTTGAATGTGAGAACTTCATGAATCATAAGTAGTCCTGGATGCAATGATAGGACATTATGACCCATCTCGTCTTCACATTTAAAGCTAAGAAAGTGGCATTATTTTCCTCTTTTCAGAACTTTATAGCTGCTCTCTTCTTGGTAAGCCCAACACATGTTCTTAGCTTCTGTCACATGGAGTGCAACGGGAAGCTATTAGCATCTCAACAGTGAAAGACAGCTTAAAATCTCATCTGAGTGAATCACCCTGGAATGAATACTTCTAGGACTTGGGTATCTGTTGAGTTCTGTGTTGCAGCCATAAATTTGGAAAACATCATTTAATTTTATCTTAACCTTTACTAAAGAATTAAATTCATGCTTCCTTATTAAGCCAAAATCTTTGTACATATTACCATGTAAATCATAAATCAAACTGACTATATACATGCTTTGAGTATGTTTATAAAAAAACACTTTGAGAAAATTATGTTCATTGTCATTCTATTAGAGACAACTGAGGCCTGCAAGAGCTCATCTGCATACCAGGAATACATAGCAGAATTACCTGAAGCCAGAGTTCAAAGGCATGATAATCTGTTGGGAAGTCATAGGAGAACACCTGCTGTCCATGACAGGGCTCAAGGAAAAATACAGAGAAAGATGAAAAATTTCCATTTACAAAGAAAGATAGAAAATTCACAATTACATAGAAATAATGCCTTAAGAGGATAGATGAGATCACAGTTCCTAAGTGTATATGTCATAGGTGTTGATGTCACAGACATTGACACAACCTCAATGCCCATCAAAGAGGAATGGCTGAACAATGAAATGTTGCTACCATGAAGTATTGTGAAACAATTAAGAAGGAAAATTTCAAAAGAGGCTCTCAAGTATTAATAAACACATCAAAGAACACGCAAATGGTGGGTGGCTTTTCCCCTTGTTAATATCCAAATTGCAAAACATACACACTATTTCCCCGATATAGGCAAACAGGATGTAAATCTGCATTTAGCTCAAGATTCAAGGGTTTTTTTTTTTTAAAAGATGGTGGTGTGTTTATACTAAAAACATCCAAAATAATTTAACAAGGAGTGTAGATAAAACAATAACTATCCAAATTATAAGCACGTTTGTGATTTTGTGAGCTAGTACAATTTAAAAAGGGGGTGCAGAGAGGTTGCCTTGGAGCACCCAGTTTATCTTTAGACAAAATGTGTATATGCAACTGAAGAAAGAAACAGCTCTCTTTGTGAGAAGTGTCCAACATAGTGGAAAGCACAGGAAGAAAGGAGATTTATATTACAGTCTCGAGAAAATAAGCATGAAGAAGCTCGCTTAGAAAAGAATGTTTATATGAGTTGATGGAACCTGTTCAGAAACTGCTTTCATAGCCAGAAAAATTAGTCAGTGTGTTTTAAATGTCAGGGAACTGGGCCTGGATAGATGGCATAGTTGATAAGAACATTGACTGAATTTTCAGAGGACCCTAGTTCAGTTCTCAGTACCCAAGTTGGGAATCCAGAACCACCTGCCATTCCATATCCTGGAGACTTATTTGATGCCTCTGACCTCCATGGGCCCATGCATTTGTGAGCACTTATTCTTTCTTACAGAGTCACACACATATGCACACATATGCACACACACAAAAACACACACAGTTGAAAAATAAAAGGCTAATCTTTTTTTTGAAAAAGAGGCAAGGAGAGGAGCAGAGAAAAATGTAGAGTTTAATAAAAATCAATTTAAAAAGATAATAAAATGTGTTCAACGATAAAAGAGTTATTTATTGATAAGTGTCCACAAGTGTAATGGTCTCTAGCATCTATCCAAATGTCGTAGAGTGGAGGTCCTTGTACTGATAGTCCATCTGTGGAAATAATCCAACTCAAGAAGGAATTGTCTTGAGTGGTTTTCAGTCTCTAGTCATCCCAGGAATAACTCCATGACTCAATGTGCTTCTCTGAGCAACTTTACTTCTAAAAATCAAATACCATAGATAACATCTACATAGTAATCTGTTCTGGTATAGATGAAGGTTTGTTTTTCTCTAACAACTTCTCTCTTTAAACATTGACATTCCCAAAGCAAACATACCAACAAGTTAGAAGAGGAAAACCCTGAAATTAAACCAAACAGGTAATACCAACCTTCAGTAGTGAATGTAGTCCAGGAAGCTCATAGGAAATAGAATCCATCTGGCTAAGTTCCTATTTAAAGACAAAGTTTCTGATCAGGTGTTCTGTTAAGTACTGCTTCATGGCATATTTATGGATGTAAACTGTAAACTCAGATTATCTGAACCACATATCAGCACAGCTGTTTATTATGTGACCTTAGGAGTGCTAAACTACTCAAGGATTCACCTGTAATATAACCTGAGTAGTTTCCTTGGAGAAACACCATGGGAATTCTATAGTGAGAAGTCATCCCATGAACTAACAGAGTGCTGTGCATATAGGGAGTGAGCTCTTAGCAGGCATCAGGCAACATCTTCACTAATCTGAAGGGCATCAGCTCCACATTGTAGTTTTCCTGGCTGGCTGCCTCTAACAGCTCAGGGGCTTTTCCCGCTTCCTCGGTCTTTCTGAAAGTCACTGTATTCCTGACTCAAAGTGACTCCTGATCAACATCATGGTTTTCTATCATACTTTAGCTTTATATGGGTTTCTAGAATCTTGAATTTGGCCTTTTTAAAAATTTTTAAATGAGGTGAAGAACTTGACCTATCTGAATACTTGGGTCTTGTCTCTTAATCCAGCCCTTCTGGCTGCATCTGTGAATCTGACTATGGGACCTTTCTGAAAAGCATTGCCTCATGGCTAAAGAGGAACTTTTGCCTCATTCACTATGAATAGCCTGGGAGCATTACACAGATTTCCTTTCCTCAAAGCCAAGGTCATCCAGGACCATTTGAAAGGGATTGTTTGAGTATTTCTTTATAAGAATATGATGGTCTGTGATTGTTAATCTTTACAGCCAAATTTACTGCATTGGGACTCATGTAGAAGACACCTCTTGGCTTTCTCTTTGGGATTCTTATAGAGATGTTTAACTAAAGAGAGATCTACCCCATGAGAATGGGAACATCTTATAACTGGGGTTCCAGACTAAATAAAAACGACAAACAGAAGAAGACACCAGCACCAGTCCTGATCTCTCTCTATGTCCTGATGGTGGATGCAATGTTGCCTCTTGCTCCGACCTCGTGACTTCCTGGGCAGGATGTACGTAAGCCCAAACAAGCCCTTCTTTGGTTAAGTTCATTTCATTGTGTCTTCTTTATTTTTGTTGGTTTTGTTTGCTTCTTTCATTTTTTTTTGTCATAGCAACAAGAAAAGTAACTGACACATGGTCCCTGACAAACTCTTCAACTTGGTATTTGTTGCCTCATCACACATATAGAGTTTGTGAATTAATATATATTATACAAAACTGTTTTGTAAGGAATGCTGTGAAATATTTGTCTATGGTTTTGTTTTTAGGTCCTGTGACAGGCTACTGGTAAATTCTTCTGATTTACTTTATTCTTATAGAATTCTCACTGTTCTGGAGCAAAGTTGTACTAGTCCATTGACTGTGCCCAAGAAAAGGCAAAAGCCACAAATGAAGACAAATTTTTTCATAATTGTAGCTTATTTATTTAATAAGATGAATATTTGAAGCACTCAGAATACATTTGTTTTATTTGTTTCTCCATTTTCCATCAGTCATCACACAGGCTCCCATTCTTAGAATGAGTGAAGATCGACAAGCAACACAATCAGAGTTGTCCCTGGTGGTTACAGAATCCTGAGAGAGAGAGAGAGAGAGAGAGAGAGAGAGAGAGAGAGAGAGAGAGAGAGAGAGAGAGAGAGATATTTTCAGGGCTCTAAGCTTTCCTTCCTAGCAGGCACCAGGTGGAGGTTAGGGTTGCTCATCACCAGAAAGAAAAAAAGCCATTTAATCCTTTTTCTCAAATTGGAAGAGACTCCTAGGAATAAGCCTCAAATATGATGCTGTATTTTGAACAGAGAAAATATCTCAGCTGAAAGATGGAATGACTGCCCTCTGAGTTCTTTTCAAAAGTTAATGGTAGAGGCCAGAGTTGTCCCTTTTCTAAGCAAGGGCAATTCCTTATGTTTTCTTTGTTTCCATCAGCTGTGGACTGTTTGCTCCCATCAGCGGAGAAACCATATTCTGTTATTTAAATGTTTCTATTTCCCTCATTAAACCCATTTGCTTTCTCCAGAATTATTAAGGTTTTATAGGTATGTTTATGTGTGCTGTGCATGCATGTTTGCATCTGTGTGGGTACACATGTGCGTGCAAGTATAAATACATGTGTATATATGTGTACGTGAAAGCCAGAAGTCAATATTGGATATCATCTCCAATTTTTTTCAGCCTGTGTTTTGAAGCAGGGTCTACTTCTGAAAAAGAGACTAACCAATTCATCTAGTCTATCTAACCAGCTTGCATAGGTGATTCTTCCATCTCCATTCCCAAGTTTTAGAATTACAGGTTACTGCCACACCCATTTGGCATTTACATATTCTCCTTTTTTCCTCTGATGTTATGGCACTAGCTGTCATAATTTAATGGAAAACTATAAACCAAATTACTCTTATAATAGGAGCTTATGCTAGTAACTCTCTGTGGTGTTTGTTGCTAGAGGCAGGGTTTCCCTGAAACAATAGGAGTCCCAACTAAACCCTACATTGGAGGTAAAGGGGCACAAGGCTCTGTAAAGTGGATGGGTTGAGTGGTATAATGTGGTAACCAGTGTATTCAGGTATGAGAGAAGAAAGAAGCCTAGAATTTCATTATGGAAAGATTTTTTCCACCAACTGAATTATGTCACAGAGAAAGATGAAATCAAGCTACATATTTTCCCATTTTTGCCTAAGACATTCCATAGATTATGCCCCAAAAGCCACCATTTAATCTTACTTTTGAAAAAATAATCACTATTTTTCTCCAAGAACTCAGGGCTGGCTCTGACAATAATTGATAGTCTGATAATTTCATGTTCTTTGTGTCTGTGCTGAATTGCCTGGAAATCATCCAAAAGATCAAGTTTCATGAAGTAGAAAAGGCAAATGATGACCCAGTCTCACTGAGACCCATAGCCATGTGTCAAGTGGATAGTGGCATTTGTGATAGATGGCAAATGACAATTCTGAAGCAGTTTTGTGAGATTTTTGTGTTTCCCATTAGAGAAATAATGAAGCCTCCATCTCATTTGCAAGTTTAAAATTGCTAATCCAACTCTTGGGAGAAAATTGGGTGACTCACAAGTGACTATTGCTTAAGTTTCACATGAGTAAATACATTGGCTCTGTTGGTATTATTCAAGACTCCGAGCTACAAAATTCATTTTCATATCATTTATTTGTACAAGAAAGACACAATTATTTTCAGAATAATTAACTCCTCAGTTTAGTGACAATTATGTTCCATTATAATAATTAAAATCACACCCTGCTATTTGGATGAACTCAATAGAATAATGATTTCTTAGGGGAAGATTTAATCAGATCATTATTTTTTTTCTCACACATTAGAAATATCTGTAAATTCTTTCAATTTATTGTACTATTGCTTAATTTTGAATTTGCTTGCTGTGGTAGTTAATTTCAGGTATCAAATTGGCTGGATTATAGATTACCAGAAGAAAGAGTATTTGGGCTTTTTTGTGAGTGTATTCCCACAAAAGATTAGTGTGCAAGTCTTTTTGGTCTAAAGAAAAAGATCAACCCTTAATGGTAGCAAGCATTTTATAGATGATTAGGTCTTAGTACTCTAATGAAGGGTAGGAAAATGTATGTAAATCTCTTCTGACTTCACCCAACAAATCTAAGGACTCCAGATCCTCTAGCATTAGGACTCTAAAATGATCAGCAATGGTTCTCCTAACACTTAAACTACGAGCTTCACTAGTTCTGAGGACCTTGCAGCTAAACTCAGCCATGCCACCAGCACCACAGGATCTTCAACTTTTAGACACTCTCATGGGTCAGCTTACCCTCCATAATCATGTTAGCTAGCTCCCCTAAGAGATCTTCTAACACATATCCCTAGATAATCGTACTGGTTCTGATTTCTGGATAACATTGATTAATGCACTTACTGTTTAATAGGAAGAAATATCACAGACAAAAAGGCGACAACTCAAGCCACCTTTGAACCATCTGTGCATGAAAATTGTTGCTGGAGGCATGCCATGCCAGAGACTGAGAAAATTCAAAACTGGTGACTGGGCATTGCATCAGGGCAACAGATGGCAGGAACACCTGAAACCAAGTGAGTGGGAGCAGGTGCTGAAGAAAAGAGAGGTATTTCAGAGTAATGGCCCAATGAAAAGGGAGCTCCAGTAAACAAGTGGAAGAATGTGAAAAAAATGTCAACAGCTCTCCAGGGAGTGAAGTTTGGAGAGCTTGGAAAGATATGGGGCCCCAGGTAAATAGGTTGGAATTCATCAAAAATATCCTGCTTTGTAGAAAGGTTAAAGTATAATGCAAAAACCTAGGGAGAAGTAAGTATACAAGACCAATAAGGTAAGAATGACAAAGAGCATAGCTATGTCATATTGAACAATATTCTGCCACACTCCTAAGCATCAGATCCTGGAATGACAACACTCTCATTGCCGATCCTACTCTGATGGACAGTAGATAAGTTGGTATCCTGTGGCTACATGTCATGGCTTATCTTGATTTGTGTCATTTACTAGATACAAAAGTTAAAGAACAATTATTTTGATCCCCTCAGTTATACAATGAATTCTTCAATGGATATATTTAAACCTCATGCTTTTGTACAAAAGACTGAAGCAATAAGGTCTAGTTGCACAGTGAGTGATTCCTTACACAGCAGTGAGTTGGCTGCCTTGTATGCCCTTTTGATTATGAATGACATAAAGAGTTTGTAAAGCAGATGGCCAGAACAACAAGTCTGCAAAGCACCAAAGAGGCCAAATATTTCACAATAGAAATAGCAGAATACACATTTACTAAAGCAAATTAGTAGAATAATAAGAGAATTGAATGAATTATATCACTTTTTCACACCTTCCTTATATTTTATGCTGTAGAAATTTTGAAAGGTTTCAGATCTACTTGCATCACACTGATGGAATTGGGTAAATTTTCTGCCTTCTTATGTCCAAGCTTAGTGGGAAATCAAAAACATAGATATAACTGTGAATACTCCTGCCTGGGAAAATACATACTGAAGTCACTGTGTGAACATGGAGAATGTCCATGCAGTTACTCAGGGACAAGATGAGGGAATAAGATTTCATGAAAGTCACATAGTACAACATAGTACATAAAACAGGAAGAACAATTTGGACAATGGTCTCTTTGGAAAGACTGTATGGGGCAATATATGATGCCTTCACACTAAAGGTTTATTACAAGTAAAAGCATGGTGCATGTTACAAATAATTATCTACAATTAGTATTACTGGAGTTTAATGCTTCAGGCAGAAAAAGAACTCAATGAGGCCAGAGATATAAATGGGAGCACATCATTGAGGACTTTAACGTTCAGGCGTGAAGCCTTTTGTTGCTTTCTTTATGTGTGTATAATTCATGTACATATGTATCTGTGTATTCGTGTGTATGTGAGTACAAATATGCATATGACATGGTACATATGTAGAAGTCAGGGGACAACCTCCTGTGTTAGGCCTTACCTTCTACCTTGTTTGAGATAGGCTCAATTTTATTTGTTGCTAGGTTATGATCTGCAAGCTCCCACTTCTATGGACACTCCTCTCTCTGCCTCGCATTTTGCCATAGGAGTGTAGACGTAGGTTACCACATCTGACTTTATGTGAGTTCCAGGGATCTGAACTCACATTCACGAGGCTTGCACAGCAAGTGCTCTACCCATTGAGCCATCTCTGATGCCCATGACATGAATCTAAAGTGTTATCTTTTGTGTAGTAGAGAGAAAGGTAATTTGCAACTCAGGAAACTCCGGAGAGAGTTGGCCATGCAAAGGATTAATCTGATTTGTGTGAATGCCAAGGAAAAGAAAATAGTTCAAAAAGCACCCCAGAGGGAATGAAAATAGAAACAAAACAAAAAAAAAAGACTGTCTAAATTTGTTGTCCAAGAGTCAAGAGGTCAGAAAGTTATGGGGTTGAGAGTGACACCCGGGTTACTAACTAGACTGAGCAGCGAGGTAGGATCAACAGTAGCTGAACTGGCAACTGTGAGGTAGAGGAAGGAAGAGATAGATGCTACACTGACTGGCTCATCTCATCATCACACTGGGGTGCCTGCTCTGTGCCACTGTGGACTGGGAAATTGAAGTTTGTGGGCAGGACAGACACTGCCACTTTGGAAATCATTTGCATGTGGACAGGAAAACCTGGTGAGAATGTGTGAGCTCAGACAGAGTTTTGCAAGCAAAGTAGAGCTGAGACCAGAATCAGGAAGGGATAGCTACATGAGTAATGCACACAGAGTGAAAAGCATCTAAATTTTACCAACATATATCAGATTTGTCTTGGAGATAATGGAATACTTCCCTGCATACAATCTCCTAGCTCTTGTTTTGTTCTGTAATCTACAAAAAAATTGTTTCTGTTTCCCAACATACTTTCTAGCTTTTCAAACACAAAGCAGAAGAAAACAACATCAAAGCAACTATACTTTTGGACTGGGCAGATAGCTCAGTGGGTAAGTGGATTGTTTTCTAATATGAGTTCAGATCCTGAGCACCCAACAAAACTAGCCTGACATGGAAAGTGGAGTCAGCTGGGTCCTAAGGGCTCACTGGCCAGAGAATCTAGATATAATGGTGATCTCCAGGTGTTTAATGAGAGACACTATCTAATAAAAAAGTTAGAGGACAAAGGAGAAAACCATATTGACATCCATTCCTCCAAGCAGGCCTCACAAAGATAAGAGATTCTTCACACACACCCACACACACACACACACACACACACACACACACACACTCTCTCTCT
The DNA here is from genome assembly GCA_028555095.1 of Dicrostonyx torquatus. Lineage (NCBI taxonomy): Eukaryota > Metazoa > Chordata > Mammalia > Rodentia > Cricetidae > Dicrostonyx > Dicrostonyx torquatus. The sequence continues at coordinate 1,889,134 of JAQHUG010000320.1, forward strand.
CACACACACAGACACACACATAATTTTTTTTCTTTTCTTTTTTTTTTTTTTGGTTTTTTGAGACAGGGTTTCTCTGTAGCTTTGGCACCTGCGCTGGAACTAGCTCTTGTAGACCAGACTGGTCTCAAACTCAGAGATCCACCTGCCTCTGCCTCCTGAGTGCTGGGATTAATGGCGTGTGCCACTACTGCCCGGCACATAAATTTTTTAAAACTTAATAAAATTAAAACACAGTTATAAGACAAAATAATGGACGACTCAAAGATGATTCCTTGTCCTTCCATCAGTTTTAGTGGCAAAGTCTTGCAAATTATATCACAATGACATAGATGTAATCAAGACCACGATGTCCTTTTCCTATTAACATTAATATTTCTGTCATTTTTTCCCTAATATTCAAGGAAACTTCTCTTCTGTCCTCAGATTCCTTAAATTTAGGAATGCAACAAAACCCTGTCTGTTACTATAACTTGGTTAGCGTTTTTGTCGCACTGTGGTGTGTGCATGTGATGCCGCAGTGTGTACAGGAAGGTCTATAACAGGCTTTCTTTCGACCAACAACCAGCTCCCAAATCACAATACAGAGACTTATTAGTAATGAATGTTTGGCCTTATCTTTTGCTTGTTTCTTGCTAGCTGTTATAACTTTATCTTGTTTCTCTTCATCTACATTTTGCTTCAGGGCTTTTTACCTTTCTTTCTGTATAGCTTACATTCCTGCTTCTCATGTCTTGCTGCCTGGTGGCCACTGGCTTCAGATTCGGAAAATAACCCTTTTTTGACCTTGTTCTCCTTCTCTTGTTCTTCTTTCCTTTAGCCTAGATTTCTCCTTCTACTTAATCTCTCCACGTGCCAGTCCTGCCCCTCCCCTTCCTGCCTACTATTGGGCTTTCAGTTTTTTGTTAGATCAGGTGGCTAAGGCAGGCAAGGTGAATTAGATACAGAACATCTTTGCATAACTAAAAAAATTAGAGCATAAGCAAGTATATCACATCTTTACATCATTAGCAAAGGCAACATGAACAAATTTGACACATCTTGACACAGTAAAAGTAATATTCTGCTGCATAAACAAATACAACCAACACCCTTACATATTTAGAGTTCAGAGAACAATTTACACATTTGTTCTTTTCTTTCCTCCTTGAAAGAGGGTCTCCTCAACCCTGAACAGGAAAGCTGTGAGCAATTCCCTGTCACCATCTCCCATCTTGCATCAGGAAGACTGAGATTACTGGACTGCGCTAGCACGTCTGGTTTTTCTCTGGGAGTCTAAACTCACACCCTCAAGATTTCATATAAAATCCTTCATTCTACTCATTGAGCCATCTCCTCCATTCCGGCTTTTGAATTTTCCCCCTTTTATTGAAAATAAATTTTCCCCCTCTTGATTATAGTTTCTTCTCCCTTAACTCCTTCCAGGTATTTCCCACCTCTCATTTCATCTGGATCATTTTGTACAAAAAAAAAATGATTGAAAATTTCAATGAAATTCCTCTTAAGTTATCCTTTAATGGAGATTGTTGTTTTTGTTGTTATTTTGTGCATGAACACTTTCCCTAAATCAGTAAGTCAAAGATTTTTTCTAAAAATTTTATAACTTCAATTTTTACACTGAAATCCACTATTTAATTATTTTTAGTAAATTTTTGTAGATTTAGGGTGAGTTCTAGTGATTTTTTTGTTTTATATTCCTTTCATATAAATTTTTGGATTATTCACGCTATATTTATAGATAACATGCAAACCAAGGAGAAGGGGTTCACTGGTATAGTACACACATAGTATTTACTATCTGGATTAATCCTTGGAACACAGGTACAGAGACAGACACATACACATCATACATACAAACAAACAGAGAGAGACAGACAGTGATAGAGAAACAGAAGCAGACAGAAATATAGAGAGACAGAGACACAGAGAAAGAAAGAGAGAGATAACATAGTGTATCACTTTAGGAGAACAGACACACTGACTGTGTTGTTTTTTTTCATCTCAGAAATACAGCATCTTTAACCATTTTATGTTTGAGATATGTTACTACCATTGTAATACAGTTAAAACATTTGTGTGTGTGTGTTATTAGAATTATACCAAATATTATGACTTTGGGGCTATTCGACTGTCCTGGAACTCACTTTGTAGACCAGGCTGGCCTTGAACTCACAGAGATCCACTTGCTCTCTCTCACTGAGGCTGGGATTAAAGGCATGTGCCACCAATATTTTAAATTTCATTTTCATGGAACTTTGATTTATTTTTGTCTGTTTAATTTTGATTCTACAGTTTTCCTAAACTTTGAAAGTATTTAGGTATGTTGCTTAGGATATTCCGTGGAGACAAAGAGTGCTATCTGCCAATAGAGAAAGATTTATTTATTTATTTCTGACTTAGATATCCTTTCATTTCATTACCCATTGAATCAACTAAAACATACAATAACTTGATGTACGAAAGTAGTAAAAAAGAAAAGCTGAAGACATAGCTCAGTAGTTCAGAGCACTGGCTCTTGCAGAGGACCTAGTTCAGTTCCTAGTGTCGCCATCTGGTCTCTCACCTATAACTCTACTTCCAGGAGATCTGATGCCCTCTTTTGATCTCGGTGGTCATGAATATGCATGTATGTATGCACATCTGCACATGTGTTCATATGACAACACACTCATACATACACTTTAGATAAATACAAATAGATAGTTCTTTAAAAATAAGTATAAATACCGGCACCACGGCCTTAGGGAAAATATGCCTTCACATTCTTCAAGGAAAGCATTGGGTTATTCAGCACTAAATATGTTACCTGTAATAGTCTCATAGTCTCTTTCAATGACTTGCATTCCTCAAGGTTTCTTTACAGATAATAGCTACATTGTGTCAATGTTTTTTCCTCATCAGTTGATTGGATCACATGTTTTTCATCTCAAAGCTCATTAATATTATCATTTATTTATTGGATATATATATGTGTGTATATATGTATATAAATATATACACACATATATATATCCAACTTTCCATTCTGAAACCTTACACAATTTGACCATGTTTAAAATAATATTTATAAATTTCTGAATTCTATTTGCTGTTTTATACATTCAAAGGTTTTCATTATTTGTATATGTGTTTGTTTGTGTGAATATGCACATGTGTGCTTGTGTACTGAAGTCAGGAGAGGACACTAGATCTCCTGGAGGAGGAGTAATAGGCACTCATAAACTTCCTGATATAGATGCTGGGAGCTGACCTCTCACTTCCTGGAAGAGCAGCCAGTGCTCTAATACTGCTGAGCTGTCTTTCCAGCTCCTCGCCAATTTATGCTTTGGAGAATTTTGCCTGCACATTTGTGTGTAAAGCTGTTACTTCGTGAGACTTTCTTCCTGATACACTCTCAGTTTTGGAATCACGTTTTTAAATAAAATAAAAAGGAAAGAGTTTTCCTGGAGTAATCTTTAATAAAAAACATGTTTATTAAAAGTGTGTGGTTGCCATGTAAAGTTTTCTGTTTGTATGCAAAATATGTCTATAAAATGATTTAAAAAGAAAATACTTGATAATACTATAGCATGAAGAACTTTGAAGAACTCATTGAGAGTATCTTAATGAAAAATTTGAAACATGCTATTAAAATATTAAGATTTTTAAGTAAAATGAATGATAAATGTTCATTTCATTTACTGTAATGATTGAAATCTCAAAACACTATATTATAAAATATTCATAATAAGAACATGTTCTTGAAACACTTTTCTAAGTAAAACATTTGGTACATTTTAAAATGATTTTACTTGACTCTGAACATCTTATATTGTGTATATAAAAATTACCCATTTGCTGTCCTTAACAGTGACATGGTTGTGCAATAATCTAGTTCATACTCACATCTGTTTTTCCCAGAAAGTGATAAACTATATCTGTGCTGTAAAGTACACTGAAAAAAAAAGCTTCCGTATTATTCTGCCACTAACCTTGGATTACTTATTAGCTGGAGTAGCAGAAATGGCAGCCAAAAAACAGTAGCTCTAATTGCAAAATATGGGGAAATCTATAAAGAAAGGTAGCTATGAAACTTCTCTGAGATATCTGAGTTTTATATTTATATCAATAACTATCAGTCTATATAAAACATATATTATTACATACAATATATGTGTATATAATATATACATCTTACCCAATGGATCGATATTTACTTTCTTCTTCCATAAGTATCATAATAACCCATTTTGGTATTTTCATATATAATAACTGATACTGTGTTAAGAAAATAAGTTATAAGTTCTAAATATTAAAAAATATAGTATATAACTGAAGAGATTGCTCATAGTTTGTCCCACGCGACCTTCTCGTCAGTAAGAACGAAGCGGCACACAAGGATCCTTCTGCAGTACGCTTTAATGCTTCTTGAGAGGGAGAGCATAAGCTTCCAGAGTGGAGACCCAGATGTGGGGAAACCCTTCCCTTAAATAGAGGCTTCTCCTCACCTAGGACGTGTCAGCCCCTGGTTGGCTGCAACCCATCGCACGAGATGATGCCATGGGATAGGCGGGATGGGACGAGGTGGAAAAACCCTTCGCATATGCGCAATGCACTTGTTTATTACTCGAGAACACAGGATATGGGCGCCATCTTGTAATGGCGAATAGCGGGCGCGGCTCCCCACAATAGTTTAATAACTTGCTTTATTATAGAGAACATAGGTTTGTTTCCTAGCACCCATGCCAGTCAACTCAGCTGTCTGTAAGTCAGCTTCAGGGCATCCAATGCCCTCTTCTGATGTCATACGGTACCTGGACAGAAGTGCACGTACAATACACACATACACATAATTAAAATTAAAAATAATTCTTAAAAATATGGCACATGCCTTCACGTGTGTGTATGCTTTTGTGAGTTTGGGAATGCGCGTGTCAAATCATACCTGTGGAAGCCTAAAGTCCTTGCCTTCCATCTTATTTGAGATAGGTTCTCTTTATTGTTCACTCTTGTACATACCAGGTTCACTGTTCTATGTTCTTCCAAGGATTCTACTGTATACCTCTCAATTTGCCATCAGAACACTGGGATTACAGATATGTGTTACTGTGACTATCTTTAAGCAAGTTCTGCAGGTCGAACTATTTAAAAAGTAAGCACTTTACTCACTGAGACATCTATTGATAGCCTTAAAAATCACAAAATATCTTAAATAAGATGATGGCAGTGAAGAGTTCTTAGTGAGTGGATGCTGAATGGTGACTGGTTCTGAAGGTTGGAGAATTTGAAAAGTTCTCATTCTTCTTTAACAGTTTAATTTTTACATCTGGGTTTTATAATAATTCAAATTTATCTCTTGAATTTTCTGCACATGGTTCTTAACTTTAATGTTTGAAGTTATGTAAAAAATTCTATTCCAATTTTCCAAAGCAACTCTAGAAGAATGAAGAAAGTTACAATGTATTTCCTGAGCAGATAAAATCAATTATATTTATGTTAAAAGATTTGAAGTTTCCCAACTCTCCTTTATAATGAACCTTTGAGTATAAGATAGACACCATTACATGGCCCTAATTTATAAGATACATTGTCTTAAAAACAGCAACATCACAATCAAACAAAACTCCAACAAATGCAATATGTAATGAGATAGGGGGAAATTGATTAGCATGCTCAGGGTTAGTGTTCTGTGTGCTGGATGGAATGTGTTGATAAGTCACAAGGTAAAACAATGGCAGCTAGACACTCTCCAAAGGGAAAGCCATGGAGAAAGCTTATTTATTTCTTTATTGACTTTCATTGATTGAATGAGATATACAAGGCTCTAAGTTCTGAGCGAATAGATAGTGAATGGTAGCTGCATTTATGGTGAGGACTGGCAAAACAGAATATAGACAACAGGCTTTCAACAAAAGCCCTTCTTCACCTTTCCTCTTCGCATGCTTATATTCTGCTTAGTATTAAAGTTAAAGGAATATATAAAAACATTTTCTACAGAGCACTGGAAAATTATTACCTACCCTGGTAAATGGTTGTGATCCCATCTAGCCCAGACCACAACATGTGATTTCCAGACTGCTCAATCTTCTGATTCAGCTCTCTTAAAAATTCTTCCCGATTTAAAAGAAGGCACCCAAAGTGAACTACATTTATCTGGGCATGGACTTGAGTGCTGTGAATGTAACGGGGTATCATTTTCTTGATTATACATATTTTACTTCAACAGATTCATTCACGCACTGCATTAGCTCTTTAGATGATCACAGTTATAGCTAACCAACATTCAGTTTCTGTAAAATCTACTAAATCCCTTTAAATTGGCCCCCATATTGTATTTCATTTCCACTCACTATTTACTTAGGCATTTGTTTGGAAATTCCACGATGGAACCTTTGGACGTAAGTGTAAGATTTGACTTCAGGGAGATGACTCAGTTGATAAAGTGTTTATGAGGCAATGATGAGACCCTGAGCTCCACTTTCAGCACCAACTAAAAACAAAACAAACAAACAAACAAAAAAAAAAGTCTGGTGTGCAAGCTTGTAATCCCAGTGCAGGGAAGTAAAGACAGGTCAGTCCCTGGTACTTGCTGACCAGACAGCCTAGCCTACTCGGAAAGTTACCAGCCAATGAGAGAATATATTTCTAGTGATCTGGAAAAAAATGTAAGAACTAAAAATGAGGGTGAGACCTGTGAAATGCTGTCTTTTGAACATGATATGGCTAATGCAAACATCAAATCACAGCAGCTGTAGTTGCCTGAAAAAGACCCATGTGAGGTCAAGCCAGTCAAAATTCCAGCCCAGAAGGAGGAGAGAGCCCTCAGATCAAACCTTTGACAAGGAAGTACTGAGAGCTGCTGGCTACTGAGGAACAAATTGTGAGTTTTCTTTGGAAATCTGGGTGCTTTTAGGTTACTCATATTCAGTGCATGTCTACACAGTCAAGCATATATGGCTAGTACTGATTGAACTCAGGGTGCTATTTATAATAACAACAAGGAACAGTGGCATACAAAGTTAAAAGACAGGTAATAGGTCCCATAGAAGAGTGTGGGAGATATTGGGGATAGATAAGATAAAAATACATAGTCTCTGCCTCATACACAAGCTAAGAGATATATGGCTTCCATGATATCTGCATGTTACAAGCTGCATTTTCTACAATAGCATACAATCCCAACATATACTGACAAAGCAAGCTATAAAATGCTTGACACCATGGGTTCTTATTTTTAGCATGCCTTGTTGTTGGCCACAAGCTCTGCATCTGAGGGTCTTTGAAAAATATGACACAATGATGTATTGTTTGCCTGGCCATTATATTTTTCATGTCCCTTGTGTAAGTCCTCCTGGTCAAGCAGATCAATAAGCAAGGAATTCATTAGCTACTGTACAAGAAATATGAATTCTATAGGTCGATATTCAAACATCACCCAAGCTTCTGACCTCACCTATTCCTCTCTTTCTCAGTTAATCACTTAATCTCATGGTTTCATCCAAGACTGAGTGGGTTCATTAAATCAGAAATACACTTACAAAAGGTTAAAAAACAATTCCCACTGGGTTTCTATAAATTTACTTATATTATTTTTTTCTACAGAGAAGAAACAAAAGCAAAAATAATCTCACAAACATAATGTAACATCAATATCAAAACAAGATCACATGAAGCTTGAATATTAATTCCAAAAATAATTACATAATTCTCACTTCTGGTAGTGCTCTGGTAGCTATCAGCAAACTTAACCACATTCTGCCTGTTAATGTTAAGGAAGCAATTAAAACATAAACTGCCTGGGCAGCAGTGGCACACACCTTTAATCTCAGCACTCGGGAGGCAGAAGCAGGTAGATCTTCGTGAGTGCAAGGCCAGACTGATCTACAAGAGCTAGTTCCAGGACAGGCTTCAAAACTATAGAGAAACCCTGTCTCACAAAACCAAAACCAATAAATGAATAAATAAATAAATAAAAATAAAACATAAACTGGATCGTTTGTAGCCCAGAAACAATGCAATATGATAGAGGGTGACTTAAATCTCTGGTTTCCTGATTAAAGGCTTGTCCTGGATCTTTAGATTGAGAAAGGGATGAACTCATATTATACAATATATGTGATCATATTGAATGGAAGGAATAAAGCTTAGAGTTGGAGAGGAAAGCAGCCTGACCTCCTATAAAGATAACCTACTCCTGCCTAGCTGACTAATGCACCAAATCATCACAGTACTTTTTCACTAATAATTCTACCATGCAAGGATGCTTAAACTTCACACACACACACACACACACACACACACACACACACACACTGATAAGATGTGTTAGTGAAAACTTACATCCTCATAGACAAAAAATTGAAACATTAGAAGTGGTATGCATATAAGAAAATATAGACTTTTCATCATGCAAAAATAGAAAGTATATAATAGATTTTGAGGAATGTCTGGTGTAAGGAGAATGAGTATATGTGCTACAATAAAAAGGAGTTGAGAAAAATGTAAACATATTAATGAGATTCTTAGAGTCCATGGAAAGTGACATGATATTAAATTGTAGGAAAAAGGCTGCTTGTTTGTCTCTGGCTACTTATCCCAAAAATAATCACACAGAAACTATATTAATCAAATCACTGCTTGGTCCATTAGCTCTACCTTCTTATTAGCTAACTCTTACATATTAATTTCACCCATTTCTATTAATTGATGTATTACCATATGGCCATAGCTTACTGAGTAAAGTTCCAGCATCTCTCTCCAGCAGAGCTACATGGCTCTCCTCTCTGACTCCACCTTCTCTCTCCCAGCATTCAGCTTAGTTTCCCCACCTAGCTCTTTTCACCTATAGCTCTGCCATAGGCCCAAAGCAGTTTCTTTATTTGTCAATACTAATCACAGCATACAGAGGGAAATATCACATCATTAAATACATTCTGATAAGTTAGAAGTTTACTTTGTAAATGTAAAGAAACTAGCAAAACTTAAAAAGTTATATCATCTAGACTTTCATAGGAGATAGAATGGAACATTAAAAGGTTGAATTAATTTTACAAAGGACAACTAGAGACCAAAAAAACTTATATAGGTATTGTAATATACATATTATGTTGTCATAAAATAACTATATATTACAGTAAAATATATAGTAGTATATAATATAATAAAAATGTATGTATATATACATCATAGGAGTCAAGGAAATAATCACTGGGTAAAGGCACTTCCCACTAAGCTTAACAACCTCAATTCAATCCCCAGAGCCACCTCAGGTTATCTTTTGTCCTCCACATGCATGCCATAACACACCTGGCTACACACATACACACATACAAATACTCATATTCACCTACAATGAAATAAAATGCAAAATAAATACAAAATAAATAATGAAAATTATAGGAGGCTTAAACAAAAGTATAGCAGGAGTTGTTTCAAATGTGAGTGTGCTCCCAGTAAAACATAAAACCTTCAACTTTAAGAAAAAAAATTTCTATCCCTAAATCTCCTTTACATAAAACTATTCATAGGAAAAGTTAAAGGGCTTTAAAACATTCCTGGATAGCTTTTACAGAAGGAAAGCTATACTGCCCTTATTAATATATATTTCAAGAGTACATATTACCAAGGATTAAACAGAGAGAGGAGGGGTTATCACCTATGAGTACATACATTAAAAAGAAAAAAGAATCAAAAATTGGATATCCTTAATTCCATAATTTCAAAATACATGAAATAAAACTCATAAGAATTTGAAAGAAAGAAATTGAAGGAAGAAAATGGGAAGAATTTGGTAAACTCACAATACAGATCATTCCACCATAACATACTCAGCTTTTATTCTCTTCAAGAACACTTGGGATAGTCACCAAATTGCATAATATTTTGTGTCAAAAGACTACAAATTTGAAGAAATCATACAAGGTTTGTTTTTTCCACTCAAAAATAAATGTAGAAGTAACATTTATAAAAAATCAAATATTTGAAAATATAATAAACTTAGTCTATGAACCAGAAAAAGAAATCAAAGGAAAATGCAGTTCTAGCATATTCTAATGAAATACTGGCTATAAACTTGTTTATGACGCATTCAAATAGTTCACAATAGATGATTGATATTTTTATATTCTCATGTTCTTGAATTTATGCCGAGGATTCAAAATCACTGATCTAAAATGTCTATCTTAATAAAGTAGTACACGTGACAGTATTATACTCAAAACAGGAATTTAACACAGGCATAAGACATAGAAATCAAAGAAATTAAACACACTAACAAATAAAGGGATGAATAAAGAAAGTCAAAAGCTAGTGCTTCTCATACATCAAAACATCAGTACAAAGGGAAGAAGTGTCATGGTAGATCCTACAAACAAAATTATATTATAAACTGCTGTATAGTTAGTAACAAACAGGATGTTTCAAAGGAAACATTTTCTTTTTAAAAATGCACAATTTGTTAAAGCTCATTAAAAATATCTGAATCAAAAATTCTGCTACTTGAGCTAAAGTCACCAAATTTAGGACTATTGCTATTGACTCTGTGAAATCCAGCGATAGAAAAAAATGCTTGTCATTTGGCTGCCCTTGAACTTAGGATCCTTTTGTCACAGACCTTCTAGTTCTGTGTTGTAGTCCTTTTCCTTCCTACCCAGATTGAGCTCACTTTCAATGAAATTTTTATTTATCTGTAGATATGTCTATCTGTAAATGTATATATACACACTCATGTGCAGGTGGTTGCAGTGACCAAAAGAGGGCATTAGCTCTCCAAAGCTGGTGCTACAGGGTTACAGGAAGCTCACAACTATAGTCCTCTTCAAGAGGAGTCAAGCGCTCTTAATGATTAAGAAATTTCTCCAGCTCCTTGAAAATCACTTTTTAATTGTTTTTAGAAGGTCAGTTTTATGCTTATACTATCATGAAAGAAAGCAACAAACACATGAAATCAAAACAACCCATTAAAAACTATTCTCCTTATGGACATTGGCATCTAAATCTTTAGAGAAACCAAATGAAGCTATACAATTCATCATTAAAATATGATAGCTTTTAAAAATTTGTTTTAATAGGAATTTCACACAATTATCAGTATATAGCATTTTTCTGCAAATTATAGCATTAAAGAATATTTGATGCTATAATAAAATGGTACCAAACTCTAAAACTAGAGCATAGTTAACAGTGAAAGCCTAAAAGCCTTTGCTTTTAAATGGGGGTACAGAGGTATTTCTATTTTATTTGCCCTGTAAACCTGATGCATTTCTCAGTTTGTGCCAAAAGGCAAGACAAAGAAATTGAAATCATATACTTTTAAATGCAATAAACAAAAGATACTATTAATAGGTGAGTGATATGAAGATAGATAAAAATGAAATCTTAAAAACTATATCGACAAAGGTATAAGTCTTGACTAAACTAAGTTATTAACTTTACCCAGAATCAGATTGTGAGAATTACTGTTCAGAGAATGGCTCCCTAAATAAAGGGTGGATAGGCATGGACAAAATTGCTTAGTGAAAGATTTTGCATATGGAATAAATTGAGATCATTTCAGTATATATACTTCTTATGGGGACTTGCCTATAAGTAATACATATACAGTGATACTTTCTCTTCTTATTAGTTAGGTTCTAGAGTCAAAAGAAGATAATGACATTCAAGGCTTCCTAGATCCATGAGCCATCCTAATTTGAAAGGTGAACATAGAGCAGGAACTACTGGTTGTGACAGATATTAAAATCCATACACTATTTCTATATGTTCTAACCTGAAGATACACTTTGATGTTTTTCCTTGTGTCTCCAGGAGAGATTTGTGTGGGCAGACACAAATGTGTACCTATTTGGTTTTATAAGCTATCAACTCCTGCAGCAGAATTTTAGGAACTGGAAAGTCTTCTATGGTTTTAAATTCCACCCAACTCTAGATCCATGGGGTACGAACTGAACCGAGCATGAATTAAGGGTTAGAGAAATGGTTAAGTGCTTAAAAGCACTTACTGTTTCCTCTTTCAGCAGACTGGAGTTTAGTTCCCAGCATCCCTGTCAGGCACCTAGCAATGCCTACAATTTCAGTTCCTAACAATCTGACTTCCTCCTCTGGCCTTCGTGGGCTCCAGCATCTGCACATTCACTTACTCAAACACATATACATCACATAATGTAAATATTTTTTAAAGCCTGTAAATAAAAGAGTCAACTAAACAAGAAAAGTGACAGCTGAGAAAAGTCCAGTTGATTCCCTAATCAGAGCCACTGAACTCTGAACCTTGTGCCCTGGAATTCTCTTTGAGATTCTCCCTGGCTCTGACCTTGAAGAAATCAGCCAGTGTCTAGACAGAACTGTCACCATGATTATTTTGTCTGAATGGATAGTTAGGTCAAGTAATTAACTGATTAATTAGACATTCAATCAATCTTTAAGTGATATAATTAATCATCTTGGTATTTAAAATGTGAGACATAGATCCCTCTATGCTTAGGCTTGTTCCAAAAATGAAAAAGCTCTCTCTCTCTTATTACCTGCTTGTTTCCCTCTTCCCTCCTTTTTCTCTCCCTTCCTCCATTCCCCCCTCCCTCTCTGCCTCCCTCCCTATTTTCTTTCTTCTTTTTATCCTTTCTATCCAAGATGTGAGTTAGGTCCACACACTATGTTTATTTTGTTGCTGTTGCTGCTGTTAGAGACAAGGGTCTCAATATTATATAGTTCTGGCTGTCCTGGAGCTCACTATATAGAACAGAGTAGCATCAAAACCACAGAGATCCATCTGCCTCTGCCTCCCCAGTGCTGAGATCAAAGTTGTGCACCACTATGCCAAGTTATTGCAGTTTTGTTTTTTTTTAATTTATTCATTTATTTTTGTTAAAAGCAAAGTTTACATTTACTCCCCTTGTTCCCGGCCCTCCCGCTCCCCCACTACCCCCCTGCCCTCCCCCTGCTTCCTTAAGATGGTGCAGGTTACCGACATAAAAATTCTAAACTGCCCAATTAAAAAATGGGGTAATGATCTGAACAGAGAATTCTCAACAGAAGAAATTCGAATGGCCAAAAGATACTTAAGGTCATGTTCATCTTCCTTAGCCATCAGGGAAATGCAAATCAAAACGACTTTGAGATACCATCTTACTCCTCTCAGAATGGCTAAAATCAAAAACACCAATGATAACCTATGCTGGAGAGGTTGTGGAGTAAGGGGAACACTCCTCCATTGCAGTTTTGTTTTTTAAATATTAGAGACATTTTTTAAAATTATTCTTTAGATTTCATGTTCTCAGTAATATAAACATTTTGACCATTTTGACTTTTCTTTCAGAAACTTATGTGGAACATTTTGTAGCTCTTTTGGCTTAATTTTTCCCTACTTCACTTTGCTTTATTTCTGTCTACCCAAAGGGAATCTGCTTCAAAGTTTAGTACAACTTGAGATATACACATGCCTCTACCTGTATGGCAGGTTAAATCTCAGAAGATAATCCATTACATCATTTTCAATGAGCTGGTCAGTTGGCTTTTGACAGAGTTTTTAGTTTTATTATTAAACAGGATTCTCTACCCTGGCCTCTGTGGGAATCTCAACAAGAAAAAAACGATGTTCCCCAGTGTGCACAACCAAGAGATGGTGTGAAAATCACACAATTCATTTCCATTCATGTTTACAGAAAACAAACAACAACAACAACAAAAACGCATTCCTGCTTCTTCTCTAATCATCTTCCTTGCCCTCACCCAGTTCCTCCTCCTCCTCTACTTCCTTCGCTTCCTTCTCCTTTTCAAGGCTCAGTTTTGTCCCTGGCTCCATAATTCACAATCTTCCTGATATAAGCTCATGACTGCTGTAATTATAGCCACACCTCCGCACCCAGCCTTTAGAACATTCCATCAATTAAGTGAATAAAGATTCTCTGATAATGTTGTCTCTTTAGCAAATCATATTACCTATAACTGAAACCACTAATCGTCTTATATCTGTTCATGAGACTTCACTTCAGCTGAGGAGACTATGCCCAGATACAGCATTCTCTAACTTCAGGTCTGTGAGGATGGGTCAAGGTGACTTAGGGAGGCATGGGAGTCAGTGGGCAAGCATTCTACCTGCCCTTCCTTCATAGAAAACACAGAATCTACTGAAAGCTTTTTGAGAAAAGCTAGAAAGGGTGAGTTCTAATTGTCCTTGGGGAAAATCTGCTCATTAACACTTCTTTAATTGATTTTATTTTTTCCTTCCTACAGTCTTACATTTGTTCTTGGTTTTTGTTTTTTTTGTTTGTTTTGTTTTTCTCACTCTTTTTGCTTTTTTGAGACAAGATTTCTTTGTATACCTTTGGCTGTTCTGGAACTCACTATGTAGACTAGGCTGGCGTACAATCTAGAGATCTCCCTGCTTCTGCCGCCCGAGTGCTGGGGTTAAAGATGTGTATCACCACTGCTCAATTAATTCACTTACTTATGGTTTTCAGGAACCTATTCCAAATAAACTACTTTGTACACCATCAAAGCTCCCACCCTAGGGTTGGAGAAATTTTGCCTGTGAAAGTTATTTTGATGTAGAAACACACAATGAATTCTCTGACCACCTGAATCACAGCACGCCCTAACAGTGAAGAGATGAGTGAGTGTACGACAAAGGGGTTCATCTTCATACAGACAAGGATTTTTTTAGGATTTTTCCACTGTGCTTTTGAATATATTGACCCTATTTATGAGCAGTGGTATTGAGACTTGAATTAAAGGACTCTGACATGGGCTATAAAAGCTGGCCAGGGAATATTACTACATACCTTACAATGGTGAAAGACATGCTATAGAAATTTGAAGATCCTAATCAACGCTTTATTTTAATTAATATGACCATGCCTATGACATCATGTAAGAAAAAAAATATTTCCCAACTTATTAGAATAGTAACTATACAGTATTTCTTGTCACCAATATTAAAGAATGGGAAAGAACTTAGGAGTTCCTTTTGATAGACTGGCTATCTAGACCTGGAATTGGAAAGCTCTACTTCCATTCAGAGATGTCACTGTAAATAAAGTAAGCAGTGATCAGAAAAGACACCTAACAGTAGCAACAGGCCTCCACATATATGCTTACATATATATTTGTATGCCTGTACACATGTAAATACACATAGATCATACACACACACACACACGCTAGTACACAAACACATGCAAATGCACTAGGAAGTAATTTCAGAGGTAGTAAGTCATGTTTCAATCACCAACAGTGGACCTTTCTCAATTGTTATGTTTATTCTTTTTTGTCTTCAAGATACTGCATCAGTCTTTGTCCATCACATCAGATCTTATTTCGATTTCTTGCCCTTCTAAGTTATCCGACATATGTTCCCTAGCACCTACTAGGAATTCATTTTCCTTGAGTCAGACTGTCAAAATTGAGGCTTTGTTCCTTCTGCCTAAGTAGAGCCCATTCCCCTTCAGTCAGCGCCTACTCACACTTCACAGTCCAAATGCCTGTGCAGTCCCAAACCCACTCTATGCAACATTCCCATCTGCATGGAGCTTCAAGTAAGACAGTATCTCCATATAATTATAATGAAACAGAAAAATCCTATCACATAGCCATGTCACAACTGTCATCATGCTTTATCGCAACACATAACTCACGTTTGTGGTAGTGCTGAAGTAAACAAACCTAATATGCTACCAGTCAAGGAAAATTAGAGCACATTCAATTATATATGGTGCATAATATTGGCTAATGATAATAAACGACTCACTGGTTTATGGATTTACTATGCTATATTTTATAATTATAGAACATTCTCTGTAGAATAAAGAAAAATATCCTGTAAGACAGGATGTTCTGTTATGATCACAGACTCCACATGACATCTCATATTTACCCGTACCTCTTCATTACAGAAAGGGGGTGTGTTAAGTGCTGGGCCTATGCCATCAAGATTTGTATAAGTGGACTCACATAATGTCATAATCTTTCTGAGAATGATATGTAGCATGTAACTCTACACCCAGTCCTCTGCTTTCAGATGGCTCCTATGTACTGTAAGCTAAATTTTTGTATGCCTTCACTCCCATTTTCATGTATGAGTCCCAAATTCTAAAGAGATAGTATTGGTGGTATTAGAAGGTAAGGATTTAAGCTATTCAGTATAGTTGAAGCTATGAGGGTGTGGTTCTGACACTGGAATTAGTGCCTTGAGAAGAACAGACACAGCTTACTTTCCCATTCTCATATCTACCATGTGGTTTACAAGAGAGCATGACCACATGCAAAACAGGAATCAGGTTTTTACCAGATGCTAGTTCTTTCTGCATCTTGAACTTGATCTTAGTCTTAGAACTTTAAGACTCCAAGTATTTTTACTTAAGTTGCCAACCTATATGGTATTTGTCACAGCTGCCCCAATAACGTTAGCATTTGTCTTCACTTAATTTTAAGGAAGGAAACAGGTCATGATATTCTCAGGTTTCCTGAGAATGCAATAGAATGGTGCAAAACACACCTCAGTTATTTACAGGCAAAAAAAAAGATCTATAGGCAGAGAGAATTATTATTTACAGGTGAAAAAGGTCTCCCTTTGGTAGAAACATAGAGAACTAGATTTCAGAAGATCACTTAAAAAAATGAGGGCAAGGGGTGTTGTGTAATAACTAGTTTATTAAGATGGAGGAATATTCTTTTTATTCTCCTGGCAGGATGACAAAATAGGACTCTGCTTACTCCTATAGGAGAACAGAAGCAGCTCTGTTTATTATTATGGGATCTACATGAAGGCAAGTGCTTAAAAAAATTTGCAGAAGGCTTCAGATTCAATGATATTGTACTTTTTTGTTTTTCTGTTTGTTTGTTTCATAGAAGGATTACTTGAGAATTGACTGCAAAAGTACTGGACACGCATTGTCTGCCTACATTGGAAGACAGTCCCATATTCTGTGTTTTACTGAGCTTTCCATTGTTTCACTGGAGAGCATTGTATGTAAGATGTTTGAAGATTTATAAAAAAAAAAAAGGAAGAATATTGGGTTGGCATTTTAGCTTAGCAGTAGAATGCTTGCCAAGCATGCATAAGGTTCTGGGTTCAATGTCTAACAATAACAACAGACACACACACACACACACACAATGCTTGCAATGGTCTTGTAAGCACCTCATACTGGCAAAGGTGTGAGCAAGCACTCTCTAGTTGTCAAGCAAATGGGAAAGTTTCCCTGGAGCTGTTCAGGACATGAATCAATTTCTGCTCTGCAGTGTCTCCAGGGAGCTGATCTAGAGGGAATTCTTGAAATAGCTGGGAAGATGTTTTGAGTTTGTGTCAGCTCCTCAGGGAGCACAGGCAGAGAAACTATCCCTTGAGCTCAGTGGGATATCAGACTGAAAGTCCAAACAGAGAAGCACAGAGATAAGAAGTAAGACCAGAAGAGAGGTAGACTAAAGTGGAGTTGAAGATGCCCCTCCTCTCTGCCAGGGCCAGATAAGCATGGTTTTCACTTGAAGTCGACTTTGCTTAGAAAAGAAGTGTTGGGGCTGGTGTCTCCCACATTTCCAATAAAACCACTGGCAATTGTGCTTCTCACAGAAAGATTACTAGAAGGCCAACTACATTCCATGTAAAGAAAGTGATTCAGCAGTTGCAGACAAGTACTGTCAAATGAAGGGGCATCCTAAAAATTAGCAAGACAAAGACTCTATTATGTGAGGCTAACAACTGAAAGAGAATGGTAAGACTAATCAACAAACTAGGGTTCCAAACCCTGGGTCCCAGACACTCTGTCAGGTGTGATGCTGACAATATCACTATGTCTTGATCTGTTCTCCTATCTGTTCTGTAGGCCTTGTGATATCTTTGGAATGAATTCAGATGAGAAACGTCTAGGTCAGTATAGAAGACAGATGGAGAACATTCTAGAATAACAAGAGGTATTATTGAGGGTGAAAGTAAGAGATGACCAAAAGTAACTTTGCAAAGAAAATCATTCTCAGAGGTGAGTGTGGCTAGTCATAAAGTTGGTCACATCAGGCCAGAGCGGTGGTGGTGCACGCCTTTAATCCCAGCACTCAGGAGGCAGAGGCAGGCGGATCTTTGTGAATTCGAGACCAGCCTGGTCTACAAGCGCTAGTTCTAGGATAGGCTCCAAAGCCACAGAGAAACCCTGTCTTGAAAAACCAAAAAAAAAAAAAAAAAAAAAAAGATGGTCACATCAGTCTTTAGGTTAAAGTTTATGTAACACACAAATTCCTGGAAACCATTTTCTTGTCTAGGTGATTGAGAGGTCCATCTGGATTAAGGGAGAAACAATTGTACTTTATTTTAAAATGCCACAAAGAGAAGTCATGCCATACAACAGGGCTCACTAGGTTTATTGGGAGAGGAGAGAGAAGAGGCAGAGAAGGGAGCAGAGAGGGGTCAAAGAAGGGGAACAGAGACTGGTCCCTGTGGACAAAAGTGGTCAAAAGGGGTGACAGAGAAGGAGAGAGAGAGAGAGAGAGGGAGAGAGAGAGAGAGAGAGAGAGAGAGGGAGAGAGAGAGAGAGAGAGAGAGAGGAGAAGACCTATATTTTAAAAGGAAACCTAGCGAATGGGTATAGGGGGTGCTCTTAGTGGCTGCAGCTGAGGACAATCATGTCAGGATCCCAAGGGCAGGCCAGGACAGATGCTTGAATACTAATAACAGTAGTATGTCTTCATCCTTTAAAGTAAGCCTGTAGCTAGATACGATGTCTTTATGATATTCTGAGTAGTTTAGAATACCGTGACTTCACTCTAGGCCAAGATTCCCACAGATCTGGTGCATTTGACCAGTGGCTGATTGTAAAGGATGTGATCCATCCTCAAGCCTGCTAATATTTGACTAGCAAGGAGATCCTATGCTGCTCGGAAGGGATGCATATATGAAGAGAATCTTAACAGCAAATGGTTTAGAGTTTGCCTAGTTCAGAAGACAAACAAGGAGGCTTCAAGAGGTAGAGTGTTTGTTTCTAAAAGCTGAATTAGAACACAAACTGAAACTTAAAACACGAACTCCCTGTGCATAGTCCAATTATCTGAACTCTTAGCCCTTATGTTTTCTTACCACTGAGTTCCCCAAAAAGCTTGTCTGTGCTTCCAGACCCCACAGCAACTTCTTTTCAGGATAAAGGAAGCAGAGTTGAGAAGTCTGAGGACCTCCTTATTTTCTTCACTGTTAAACAGGAGTAGAACCTGAGTTGAACCAACTAGAACCAAGTCTCTGTACTCCTCTCCCAAGCATTCTGTGGGATTACTAACTCCTGAGTAATTCTCTTGGATTATTCAATGTGTCAGGATCAGAACACTGTGGAACTCAAGTTCATTCTCCTGGTCACTTGGTGTCTCTAACCCCTTCTGCTCCTTTGTTCTATTTCCTAGCTGAGCAAGAGGTTGAGGTCAACCTTAGACCAGCTTCAGAAGTTTGATGCACTTAGTCTGCTACCTCCAAAATCCATAGCTAATTGAGCTCCACTGACTAAGAGCATTGGCAAAGTCAGCCACTCACGTGCTGTCTTCTGATTTTGGTGCTAATTCCTTTACCCTGGCCTCTTCTGCCACACAGAATCCCTTTCCACCTGCTCCTTAGCCTTTGTGACTTCAAGCAACTCTGCCACAGATGACAGATTCTGGTTTCATTCCCCCATACCATCCCATCAGGGCTGTCAGTTTGTAATGATTTTTAGTTTCAACTGACCAGGAAGTGACTATTGTTTTAATTGTTATAGAATAACAGCAAATTAAGCAAGGCAACAGAGAAGACAGGAGGCGATGGGAAAGGGAATTGTACTTTTGCTCAGAGACATAAATTCAGGCCCACTGCTATTGTACTGTAACTCTGAAAACTGAGAATTTATGGTTTTTTTAAATATATGTAGTGGGAAAACTTCTAGAGCAGATTGCATTTTCTAATAGTGCTTTAAGTTTTTTTTTCTCTGTAGAAAAATGACAAGGCAATAAAAGAGGCCCTTGCTTTATGACACTAGAATATTTTAGATAAGACTCAGTACTGAGCCTTAATTGATTTTATGTTAGTGAAGAGCAACAGCAAGGCAAAGGGGAGGAATAGAAAGGCAGTGTAACAGAACCAGCCAGCTCAGACAGGCTCTGCAAAACAAAACAGAAGAAAAGTCACATTTTCCATGTTAGGAAAATCAACAAAGTTTTTAATGCACTTTTGTCATGTGCCCTTCTTCAAGATAGATGCTTGAAGGCATTAAATAGAAATGCAAAAGGATCAGAGACAAGGCTCAGATTCTAAAGATGTGGTTGCCAAACCTTCAGACATATCCACAGGACCCACACAGTGGGAGGAGAGAATCAACTCCTGGAAGATGTCTTCCCTCATCCACATGCACAGTGGGACATACATGCATACACTTGTGTGCTTGTGAACATACAAACACACATACACACACATAATAAAATGAAAAGTTTGAATTTGTTTTTTGAATGAGAGAAAAATGAAAAGCATGTCTGTATTTCATAACAATGTTATGAGTATTATGCATAGTTTTTCATATTATTATTAATTACAGTTCCATAAACAATTCTATAAATGATTGTGAATTAGACAAATGCTTAGGATAAAAGATTGGGTTAAGTCATTCACCTACGTGAAGTGGTTATGCTTCCCCTACAAACAAACAAAATAACAAACACTGGAATCTAGGTTTTTCTATCCTGCCAGCCAGTTCATAAATTGTAACAGAGACATATTATTAATTATAAGAGCTCAGGTGATAGTTTAGGATTGTCCCTCCAGCTCTTATAACTTATATTCCTATCAATTTTCTTTCTGCCTGTGGCTTTACTAGTTGTAGTCTGTACTGTGCATGCTGCTTCCCTGTAGTCTTGTAGCAGGAGAGCCTGCTTGTTTATTCCTGTCGCCCGGCTTACACCTGACATAACACACAGAAACTGTATTAATTAAATTACTCCTTGAGCCATTAGCTCTAACTTCTGATTGGCTAACTCTTACATCTTAATTTAATCAATTTTTAGTAATCTGTGTATTGTCACGAGGCAGTGGCTTACTGGCAAATATTCAGCATGTCTCACTCTGGCAGCTCCATAGTGTTTCTGTGGCTTTGCCCTTTGTTCTCCCAACATTCAGTTCTGTCTTCCCTGCCTACCCAAGTTCTGCACTATCCACAGGCCAAGGCAGTTTCTTTATTCATTAATGGTAATGACAGCACACCAGAGGGGACTCCCATATCACTTCCTCTTCATCTTGCTGGTGATTCCCCCCTTCTTCCCAGTGTCCCCTGTGCCTAAAAACCCAGTCTAGCTATTGTTGTTAAGCTTTTTATTAAGTGAATTAGAAGGACACATCTTCATAATGTATAAAAAGATTATTCTACAACATTTCCCCCTTTTGTCTAAAAGGAAAAGGTTTAACTCTAACACTGTAAAGCTATATATAATAAAATAATTATTAGGTAAGAATTACATTCACAATGTTTAGTCTATTTTTATTTGGATATTTTTGGAGAAAATACTTTATTATTTATCTTATCGTGGTGAGTTCAAAGTTCTGTATCAATTTATCTTCTGTTATAACTAATAAAGACTGTAACAATGACTATCTAATCTTCAATTTCATCAAAGACCTTAGAAGGATTTATTATTACCTAATTAAGCAGGAAGTGCACAGCAGGAAACTTCGAAAACTAAAAGAAATTAAAGAAACAGCTGACTTCCTGGACATTCATTTAAGTTTCCTCAGCAACACTGAGGCATACATCATCAGCCTATAGGCCTAGAATATCTGACAAAATTTTCTGTGGAGCAGGGATTTTCCAGTGACTGTCCTATACTGTCTTGTGTCCTCGTGGAACACAATACTGTGAGCAGTAGAGGGAAAATCATTTTATTGGACAAATGACTAGAGTTTGCTATAAAGAAAGCATACTCCATATGGAGGTACTTTGATTCCTGTCATCCTTTTTGGTATTCAATTGATGCTGCAGGCAGCAGATGTGTCTCACTGACATGAAAAGCCGCATGTCATTAAAACATTTTAAATGCAATATTCTGTATGTATTTGAAGTATTTTAAGGTCACCTATCTGTCTAAAATATGCCCCTGTATGACCTTGAAACATGCCATAAGTTTGATAGTTATAAATAACTATAACCTGTATTTATTATGCTCAATAGCTTTCAAAGACTAAAACTTTTCATAATCTTTTAAACTGAACTGCCTACATACAATACCTTAAACAAAAACTGAAACATATATACATAATATATCAAATATAACCTTAAATTTGAATCAATATACAAAAATCCATACCAATATAAAGTATTTGAGAGGAGTGGTTGTTTAAAAGTAGACTCAACAATCTACCCTTTTATCTCATCATTTCTATACTATATCTGCCTTCACTCCCTACTCCAGAAATAGATCCTTGAATCTAACTCTTTTGCTTAGCATTTTTCTTGACCATGACCAATAACAACTTGTAACCAATCCCCCTAAATGAGACAAACATCTATAACCCATTTAATGACCAAAGCTATCCATCCCACATTATGGGAATGTGGGCATCATGTTCTCTTGACTGTTTTCTGTTAGTTGGGGGTGCTTGCAACTTTAGGAGACCCTGGAAAAATTGAGATAATGGTAAAGTACTGGTATAGTTAGCTGCATTATTTGATATCCACTCTCTGTACAAGGAAAAAGTACAAGGCTTCTCTGAAGTCCTCACTGGAGTATTCGAGAGAGTGAACCATCTCAGTCATCAGTCTTGAAACTTTTCTGGAAGCAGAACACGGAGGAAACTACAACAGAGGCAAGGTGAGATGCTGGATCACTTGGGCCCCCTGTTTTTATTGATGCCTGGTCCTCTTCTTCTGAAAACATAAACTTTCAAAGTTAACATACATATCTGCATTAATACAAGTATGAAATGTGTGGTGTGCACAAGTAAGCTTAAGATGATTATTTTTGTTCTATGTTTGAACAGTCAAAAAGCATCTGTCAGTTTTAGAAGTCCATTTGGATTGTATAATCAAACCATAATATAAATCTCTCTCCATGCCATATGAAAGGATGACATGTAATAATAAGTCATAAAGACTCTGTAGCCAACAAGACTTGTCATGTCTCATCTCATCTCAGAGCAGTTCCCATGTCAAGGGATCATTTTACAGGTCACCTGTCCTGTAGCCTTTATTGGCTCCCCCTGCCTATGTCTGTAGGCAAGATACTGAGGAGGCCTCCTCCAGTCAAATCGGATCCCTGTTAATCTTGAAGGAATCCACAGCCTTTTGTTTCCCATGGAAACAAAAGCATAACCTCTTTCTGAATGTAACACATTGTTTGATTTCACTTTGACATTAAGAAAAATTTTAAATATATAGGTTGATTTAATTTAGTAGTTTTCATAAATCAATGTCTCCCAGCAGCTATTCTTTTATGTACAGTAGCCTTTGAAAAAATTTAGAGTTAAGAAGACACCATATAGAATCCAGATTCATTCACTGTGTAATTTCCATTCTTATGTGGCTTATTATTTTTATTACTCTCTCTTTATATACTTTAATTTTTATTTTTAAAATAAATTTTCTCTGACTGTTTATAAATAATTTTTAAGCATACACACATTGTAAAATACACTGTAACCTGTTTAGCTTTTATTTCCCAATCTGAACCTGATTTGCTATGTATCTATAACCTTTTCTGTGTACATGAGAAAAACCTAAAAGCCACACTGCAGCTTACCTCATGGCACACTGGTGTCTGAAGCATGGAGACATCTGCCAGAAGACATATCTCTGTACCTCTGATGGCAAAGAGCTAAGGGACTAAGAAGCAGTATTTGGCTCCATTTGTGGGTGTTTAGAACAATTTGGGGGGTATCTTTGATAAAGGGTTTCTCTGTAGCTTTGGAGCTTGTGATAGAACTAGCTCTTGTAGACCAGGTTGGCCTCTAATTCACAGGGATCCCAAGTGCCACTACTGTTCAGCTAGCACATTTTCTAAAACTTTCTCAGGTCTTATGTGGATATACCTGGCCAGACATTGGGCACCACTGTAGGCAGACCTTTTTGTCAGGACCATAGTAATGAGACAGAGACTTCTTATTAATTATGAAAGCTTGGTTGATAGCTTAAGCTTGTTTTTAACTAGTTCTTATAACTTAAATATATCTTTTAATCTATGTTCTTTTACATGGCTCAGTTACCTTTACTTTGTAAAGTCTAGGCTGTTTGCTTTGCATCCCTGGTGTCTCATGTGGTCTCTGCACTTCTTTTTCTTTCTTCCAGTGTTATCTCTGTCCCCCAAATCCTGCCTCACTATTGGCCATTCAACTTTTTATTAAACCAATCGGAATGACATATCTTCATAGTTTACAAAAAAATTATTTCACAACAATCTTGTAAAATTTTATCTACCAGGTTCTCATGACAAAATAACATGAACAAAAATTTCTAGTTTAATGACAACCTTATTGCTAATAAAGGAGGGCCTCAAGCCTCACTGAGAATTATTAAATGTCTCTCCTTAGTTTTCATTCAGCATTTACCAACAAGTATGAAAAGAGTCTCATCCAGTCCTCATTCTCTGGGGTAAAAAAGATCTTTCTATTAATTGATTTTTAATTAATTAATTAAAGTGTGCATTTTTGGATGCATGCATGTGCATATCCATGTGTGGAATTTAAAAAAAATAATTTCTAAGAATTTCTTCTCTTCTTCTACCTCATTTATCATGGAGATTGAACCCAGACCATCAGGTTTGACAGCAAGGAGCTAAACCACTGAGCCATCTCTCTAGTCTCACTGCTGTTGTTCCTAACTGACCTAGAAATTACTTTTATTTTTTTCCTAGAAACTGTTTATCCGGTTATTTTTTCCCTTAAAAGAATGCATCTACTCTCTTCCACAATTTGAGTGAACAGGATCTTAACTCCCAGTTTTAGAGCAGACATTCCACAGAGGCCTAAGGAGCCAGAAGAGCTGGCTCTTCTATCCATTTTTGCTATCTTGGATTTTAATGTAAATTATAAATCAGTCCCATGAACATAATTTGAATATCTTGTAAGAGATGCTATTCAGTTGGCAATGGAGTTATATCTGTTATACCTGCAACAAATCTTTGGTTGGAAGCACATTGATATACCCCAATTACCTGCAGTAAGCTTAAAAACTAACTCATCACACTGAAACCCATGGTTGATCCCCAATGTTCTCAAGTTTGTTGGGAGTTGTGCTGGCTACCTTCTCTTGAATCATAATTGACAATCTTTCAATATGCCACTCAAATTCAAAATATCTTTCTACTGAATGCTTATCACTTTCAAAAGATTAGGTTAAAAATGTTAAGCTGAATCATCATAATCCAAACACCAACTATCTTGAGAAAAATAACTTACTTTCTTCTGACATTGCTGAGAGTAGAAAGGTGAAGCTGAGAGGCAGTCTCCCAAGTAAGAAAACCTTCCAGAATAAAGGCAACTAGAAGGAAGCAGAACAAAGAACTCCAAGGGAGTGTTGTTGGGCATCACAGCAAAGGTGACATTCACTGTTCTAAGAACTTAATCTTTTCATATTCTTTGTAGAAGTCACCTTCTCCATTTCAGAAAATTAAAATGAAACTAATTCATTCACCAAAGGTTAACCAGTTTTTTGGAAGTTTTAAAGTAAGCGGTCTTTGGCATCTAATACTGGGCAGGCTGGATTCACTAAACTGCAGCCAAGAATCAGCATTGCTGTCTTTCACACACTCATTTAAATCTCACACTCTAGGCTGTTTTAGAACGCACTCTGTAAGCCAAGCTGGCTTCAGACTCACAGTAATCTTCCTGCAGTTGCTTTAGCTTTCAAGAGATGATGCACATCGGGACCCCTGCTCTTTTCAATTATGTGAGCTAACATCTCTCTTGTTTGGTTTCCTTGTTTGGTCACCCAAAAGAGTGTCAATAAATTCAGCTGTATACCTTGCATTCTACTGCTTTTTCCCTCAGACTCCAGTACCATCTTAGAGCTCCTCTGTACCTGTGGAAGTTTTTGTCAAAGTCCTTATGTGCTTTGTTAGAATATTCCCCACTCTTGGCCAATAAAGTCTAAAGTAATATTTGGAAAAAGAAGGAGGAGGAGAAATAAAGAAAACACCTCTCATTATATAGCTTCATTCAATCAATGAAAGTTAAGGCCTTGACCATAATTTCAAAATGATTCAGGAACTGGGGTTTTCATGATTCACTTGGACTCCCTCCTCCCCTTCCTAATTCTTTTGCAAAAGTGGGCAGTGTGTAGCCGCTTGTTGTCTGTCTCTCCAAAAGTCACCACATTTCATATTACTTATTAGGCAGAGCAGTGGTAAAAATGATATGCTAATCAAAGTTTGCATATCTTCTAGCAACCAGCCCCTCCCAGTGGGGAAAGCACACATCCCACTTTTCTCCAATTCTGATAAACATAGGATATGGGATATATTTTATGTGGTGTGTGTCTGCCTGCATGTGTGTCTAAGAGAGAGGAACAGATAGACAAACAGGCAGACAGAGACAGAGGCAGAGAGATACAAGGGACAGGGACACAGAGAAAAATATTTGAGTATGTTTCTAAAACAAGACAGGGGGCTGGAGAGATGGCTCAGAGGTTAAGAGCATTGCCTGCTCTACCAAAGGTCCTGAGTTCAATTCCCAGCAACCACATGGTGGCTCACAACCATCTTTAATAGGGTCTCGTGCCCTCTTCTGGCCTGCAGGCATATACACAGAAAGAGTATTGTATACATAATAAATAAATAAATAAATAAATAAATTAAAAAAACGAGACAGTAAGTGCAACATGCTAGGTTTAACCTCAGTATCCATTTTTTCTGCTTACTATCTTTCTGAATCAATTTATCTATTAGCACATGTAGCTATATGCAGAGCTGCATGGTATAAAATGTAACACAAGGATGAGAATAGTGGGTTAACACAAAAACATGGTCAATATCTGTGATGGGAAACAGCAACATTTCCAAACTAAAGTCTTCAGGACTGAAGGAGATTTCAGAAGAATGTTCTCAACCCTTCTCCATTTGACAGCATGGATTCTTTCCAGACTTTGCATTCCCTGAAAAGTACTGGGAATAATTTGTCAAGGGTAGACACATGACTTGCTTTTCACACTCTGTGTACTCTAATTTTACCATAGAATTTCTGGAACAGGCTTGTCTTTCCCCTAGGGTACTAAATTTAGTGCAATCATAGAATAAGCTCTTTCCTAATGACCTGGTTACCTAAATTTCCAATCAAACTGATCTGTAAAAGATTAAAGTTTAGCTTCAAACTGCTTCCAACCCTTAGAGAAGAAACAATAGACCAGAGAAACATGCACATACACAGACAATGGCACTTAACCCTGGAGATATACAACAGAATGTTTTCTGCTCCCTCCTTGGAAATTCTTTGCACTTATCTTCCATAGAGTGACAGCTGTGATTGTGAATTATGGAGGAAAATTGGTTTATCATGTGTCACGACAGATTTTCTACATGGGTGACATTTTTCATAAATATAGTTTTGTGGCCAACCTACCAGACAGGAAGATATTCTTGTCAGTGAGGGGACAGGGAAACCACTGAGATGACCATTCTATGGATGGGGAGAATGCTTTTATTGGAGATAAGTGAGAGAATAGCTAGAGACACCTGGAAGAGTCCAGAGAAGCCATGGCTACCTCTGAGGGTAAAGCACAGTGGGAAGCAGACAGACCTCAACCAGGGTTATCTCTCAAGAGCAAAGAGAAAATGTGAGGCAAAGAAAAACCTCATGAGTAATAAAGAGAAGCCTTAAGGTGAGGTAAGGGAGTTTGGAACAGTCTGGTAGCTAGCATAGTGGAAGAGAGGGAGGGAGCCAGAAGGCTAGTGTGGGGCCTTTGGTGTTCAGAAGTACATGTTAGTAAGGATACAAGAAGCCTGTAGGTTATCTTGAGCTAACCACAGGTGAATGTCAAGAGAAATGACCCATTCTTGATGGCAGAAACCATCTCATAGGTTCCTGTGGAAGGTTGACCCTACGCATTTATCTACCTTCAAACAATCCTTCAGAATTTGGCCTGACCTGGGCTGATCGATGGCACCACAACAATTCTGAGGGCACATTTGTGCCCTTTTCTTTGGTACCAAGAACACTAAGGACCCTAAAATGGTGAATTTTCTGTCCCAGGAATCTCATGCTAGGAGAATATTATATATATATATATATATACATATATATATAATATTCATATTTATATATGAAGAATTGAGTAATTTATCTTCACAGAAGAGATTTGTACCTTGTCAAATCACCTTGTGGGACTGAAATTCCAGACAACAATGGGTTAATGAACTTGGACTGCTTAGCTATGAATGACTCTGATCTTCTACTTAAACCTAACACTATGTCTTGAACCTAGAGATGGACAGGGCCAGTGGGGGAAGAGGTGAGTCCCTGCATCTTTTAATCCTTCTCCCCAATGTAGTCTTCTACATCAGCTCACTATTCTTTTTACTATTACTTAGTTTATCAAGGATATATGACTGAACTTTGCTTAATTAATTTCCAGGGCCCAGGCTCTCATCATTGTAGTAGTCTCTGCCCTGGACAGAGATTGTGGGACACTTCCATAGCCATAGCATTCAGGAGTGACTCACTGAGATAGCTGGTGTTGAGATTCCTAGAGAGATGCCTTTTTTGTTACTTTTGAGTAGTACCAACACTGTCAACATGAACTTCAACATGACCTAGATATGCTAAGAGCTGCTTAATTGTACCTAAAGAGCTTATACATTGCTTGATATTTGTGGGGTAGGGTAATATTTGTGTAGAGTGAAGAATGAACTTGACACTTTCCTACGTAACCAGTTTCTCCAGTAGCTTTTTGTGTACATAAGCAAATGCACCTTTGTGAATTTCGTAGACAACCATGTTGACACTGTTCAGAGCTTGTATTAGAAGAACAGCCACAGAACTCATGTGTCTCAGATGCTTCATTTCTGTCTTCAGTCTTGAGACTTAAACAAGGAGTTTATATTTCTTTTTAAATTGTGATTGACTTCTATAGCACTGGCCAATTACATTCTTTTGGTTGTGAGCCATTTAATCAGATTTCTAGTGCACAGGCTCCATCATATATAAGAAAAGTAATTTTTGTTCTTTTCAGTTCACTGGGTGAGTAAATGACCAGTTACCTTCTAGGTCCATCACTGCCCATTGCTCTTATAGAACTTTTAGCTCCAGGCCTCTCTCCAGGTTCCTGGCTGTTACCTTACCCCATTTTCCAATTGCATGGTCAAGAGAAGCATCTAGGACTTGATACCAGTGTAAATGCACAGGATGACCACAAAACACAGGCTTAGGGGTTTTGTTCACAACATGGGAGTCACAAATACCCTACTTTCAGTCATTATTTATTTGATACAAATACCTTATTGCTTAGGTACATGTGACATTACACTAATTAGTCTTACATTTACAGTCTCAGTAATTAATCACAGGTCACCCATTTTGTTCTTCAGGGAATGAAGACTATCAACTATCTCTACCTGGGGATTAGGTAATTAATTAATGTAAAGTTGCTTACTTGGTCTTGTTTCTCTTCTGTTCTGAAACTGAACTCTGTGAAAGAACCTTAATTAAAAAGAAATATGCAGTGATTACCAGGCCATCTTAAATATCAGCTTCTAAAGCATCTGAGAACTAGAATAAATCATATTATTTAGTCATGCAATTTCATCTGTATTAACCCAATTCACCTCCATCCGAAGATAGACAGGGAAGGGGAAAGAGAATCCATCTGGGGAATTGAATGAAATTATGTGTAATGCCATTGAATTAGTGACATATCTGCTATAGAAAAGAAGTAAATAATTGAAAATAATTTCTACTGACTTTTAGTGGGTGTTGTAAGCCTGGAGGTTGATTTAACTAAGCAGAAAATACATTTGAAAATGTGA
This sequence comes from Dicrostonyx torquatus, assembly GCA_028555095.1. Taxonomy (NCBI): domain Eukaryota; kingdom Metazoa; phylum Chordata; class Mammalia; order Rodentia; family Cricetidae; genus Dicrostonyx; species Dicrostonyx torquatus. The sequence continues at coordinate 1,919,041 of JAQHUG010000320.1, forward strand.
GGTGTCATTGTTCCAGTTCTTTTTTTATATTTGATAAAGAACATTAAAACTACAAATCATAAGTGAATTTACCCTCACATCCCACTAGATCAACTGTTCTCAAAGTTCCTAATGTTGCGACCCTTATAATTCCTCACGTTTGGTAATCCCCAATCATAAAATTATTTTGTCACTATTTTATAACTAATTTTGCTACCATTATAAACTGTAATGTAAATATTTTTGTATATAGAAGTTTTTCAAAGGGGTAACAGCTCACTGACTGAGAATGGCTGCACTATATGTTTTTCCATGTTAAATTTTAACAGTACAGCTTATGTGTAATCATCTTTAATTTGTAACAAATGTGTTTATCTCATATCTCTAGTACATGAAAATGACCCCAGAAAACCTATCCTAATTTAGGGGGAATTTTATATATTCATTTTTTCATTAATGTAATGGAAAGACTTAATAGGAAATTGAATGTGCTCAATTTGTCTTTAAGTACTTTCAACATGACTCAGCTTTAACCTCTGTGTGTTCAAAGACATAGGAACTTAGGAGTTTCTTTCATGCAAATCTTTACCCTGTGCTTTTTGCTCTTTATGTTTCCCAGTGTTTTGTTGAAAGCTTATCTTTTCAGTGATCTTCTCTTCATCTATATCTAGTATATTCATCCTATTATTTCAGTTCTATATTTAAATCCTTTTTGGTTTATTATGTAAGTTCACTTGTTGCTATGCCTGAGTTAGATTCCCAGACTCCACGTGGTGGAAGAGGAGAATTGAATCTTTCAAGTTGTACGTTAACAACACACACCCAACATGAACAGTGAAATAACCAATGTAATACAAATTAAATTATAATTTTTATTTAAAACTTACTGTTTTTCAGATTTGTTTTCAGTTCTTTCTGTAGACAAATGTGCTCAATGCATTCCTTTCTTTAACTATATTAGCCACCGTCAATATCTGAGTCTAGTAATACTTATGTTTGCACCACCTAGTGCTCTCTTTCTGTTTCCATTTGTTCATCGTGTGTTTCCGAGTGTTCATCATGATCGTGATCTGTTCTTCATAGTGAGTTCCTCCTGATCTCTGTAGTGGTATGATTTGTGGGAATGTATGGTGTCTCTAGGTGATGTTTTTCTCCAGAGAAGATCCATATCTCTATAGTGTATCAAGGGGAAGATCTCATGAAGATGTTTATGGTCTGGAGGCTGCTGCTCTACACTGTTCCTAAGTATTATTTTAATTCTGGTTCAATAGCACTTGTCATTAGCACCCCTAGTCGTCTGCATTGCTTCTGAGTGTTCCCTTACCTAGTGGATGCTGGTTTCCATAATAGGTAAATCATTTTACTGTTGTTGTTCTCATTTTTTTCTTGAAGACCAAAATGACTTTTTGCTTGATAATCAATTATGTCCTTCTTGGTTTCATATTCTTTTGCTCTGTTTAATACTCTAAGCCAATGGCTTAAGGAAGAGTCACATAGTTCTATTCAGTCTTGCCGTCAGATGCTTCTTTCCTGTCTGTTTGGTGCAACAAATTTAAATCCAAGTGTTCTGTACTAGAGAGGTGGCTCAGCAGTTAAAAGCACATATTGCTATTGGAGTTCTGTTCCCAACACCCAAGTCTGTGGTCACAACTGAGTGTAACACTATCTCCAAGAGGATCTGGCTTCTCTGACCTCTGAAGCACCCACACTCATTTGCACAGACTCATGGAAGCACATAATTAAAAAACTAGTAATTGTGAAATAATAAATGCCACTATTCACTCCTCATTCCTGGGAGGATCCTTATGACTTTATGGTTTCTACCTCAGAAGATGTTTCCAGTTAATTTTCTCACCCTTCTTCCCCATGACAACAGTAAGCAATGGATCTGAGAAGAGCAACACCCAAAACCTCAGGCACACTTAGGCCATTATTTCCCTCTGCCTGCATTCCTGTGCCTCAAGGCATGGATGCCTCAGGAAATCTCAGCTTTATATTTAAACTTAATCTGTCTGATCTGGTTGAATTTTGCTGCATAAATTGGCCTCCTGCAAACATTTCTATTCTAGTGAGAACAGAGAAAAAGAATCTTTTCATATAAACCAGAAAAGTAGTTTCGAAAGGTATGAAGGAACAAGAATTAAATTCCCAGAGGTTCAATTATTTTGACCAAGGTGATGTCCTTCAATTACAGACTAAAATACACTAGCCTGTTTATCATATTCACTGAGATATTTTGCATATTTTTATACCTTAAAACAAGAATTTCTCTTGTGTCATTTCTCTTGGACAATGAGTGACATTTTCTGTCTCCTTGAGTCTCCTTGCCTCATGTGCCCTTTAATGTATGCCTAGACTTCGAGGAGTAAGTTGAAGGAACAGGTATATTAATCAATTTCTTGCTGCTGTTACAGAATTCTTCACAGAAGCAACTCAAGGAGGTTTATTTGGCTCACAGTTTGAGGAGACAGTCTTTCCTTGCAGGGAAGGCTTGGTGACAGGAGAGTTGGGTAGCTGGTCATGTTTCTTCTATAGTCATGGGGCACAGAGATAAGTGATGACATTTAGCTAGCTCTCTCTTTCTCACTCTGTAAAGGACTCCAGCCCATGGAAAATGCTACTCAAATTTGGGTGGCTCTTCCCAACTTAGGTTAGTGTAGAAACTACCTAAAATATATGTTCAAAAGTTTGTTTCCTGGGTAATTCTAGATCCCAGAACAAAAATAATCAGCGCAGATAATCACAATTGGCATATATAAATCGTGACTCTCAGAACCATCAAATGTTAACATTGGTTTTATATAAAATTTCCTTAATTCACAAGGAAATTTATTGTCTGAATTTTTATGTTACATATTACCCTGGCAAGATTTCAAAAAAATTTAATATTTAATATTCCTTAAAACTTCACTGGTTCTGCATTTTATGATTCAACCAGTCATGGATTAAAAATATTTTTAAAACTATTGCTAACTGAACAAGGACAGATCATTCTCCTTTACCATGATTACCTAAACAATAGATTATATCAGTAGACTTAATGCACTGTATTAAGTATCTAATACTTAATGGTTTAAGGTATATGCAAATATTGAAACATTTTATACTAGGGATATACTTGGTTGGATATTTATAAAAGATCTTGAGATCAAGCCTATGAGTAATAATGAATTATTAGACTATTTTGCAATAGTATAGAGTTGGTGTGGTGGTCAGCTTTAACTGTCAACCTGTCACAACCTACAGTCACTTAGCCTGAGAAAATCTCAACAAGGAATTACCTAGATTGTGTTGTCTGAGGTCGTGCCTTGGAGAAATTTCTTTTAACTAGGTTAACTGAGGTGGAAGAGCCCTCTCTAAATGTGGGTGGTAATATTTTATGAGTTGAATCCTGAATCAAATAAGAGTTGAGAAATTCACCTGAATACAAGCAGGTAACAGAGCATATATGTATCTAGTTCTCCCTGCTCTTGATTGTGGATGTGATGTATCAATCTATTTGATATTTCTGTCTTGACTTAGCTACAGTGATAACTGTAACATGAAACTGTAAGAAAAATTACAATAACCACCACCACCACAATAATACTTATCTCCTATATGTGTTGTTGTTTTATTTGCTTGTTTCACTTTTGTCAGAGTGCCTTATCACAGCAACAGAAATGAAGCTAGACATATGGGGATGCCTCCATGAGCCATATACTTGCCTCCCAAGTAAGGAGAGTTCAAATCTTTAGGACCCACATAAATTCAGTTCTAGTAATACATGTTTGTTTCTTACCTCCTATTGAAAGTGAAAGGTAGTGTGAGAATTCCCAGAAGCACATTACTTAGTTACCCAGGCTAACACAGCAGTGGAGAACAAAAAAAGAGACTGTATCTTAAAGGATATGAGAGATAATAACCAATGTTGAAGTTACCATGACTTCCGCATGTATACCATAGCAGGCATGAACTCATACATGAACACACAGCACACAAGATTTTAAAATGTACATACAGTGCTCAATATTTCTTAAACTTGGGAAACCAAGAAGTTCTTTTTCATAAGAAGTCTTAAAGGTGAAGCACTAAAGAAAAAAATAAATAGTAAACATGTTCTTCATTGTTTTAATATTCATTAATTTAATGTATATATGTGTTTGCCTGAATGAGTACATGTTCACCACATGGAAGCAAGAAGAAGGCATCTCCTGGAATGGATTTTTAGGTGGTTGTGGATGCTGAACTCACATCCCCTGATAGAGCAATTAGTCCTTTTAGCAAATGAGCCACCTATCCAGCTGCTGGAAACATATTCTGAAACAAAATTCATAATATAAGTTTGTGAATTAAATTAAGCTTGTAGTAACATTGGGCACGAAATCTGTAGTAATGAGGAGCGCTGTGTTACCAGCGCCCAGCTAGCTTAAATCCCGAAATAATTACACAGAAACTGTATTCATTGAAAAACTGTCTGGCCCATTAGCTCTAGCCTCTTATTGGCTAACTCTCACATATTCGTTTAACCCATTTCTAATAATCTGTGTGTCACCTTGAGTCGTGGCTTACTGGAAAGATCCAGCATGTTAGACCTGGCAGCTTTATGGCAGGTGGCTCTCTCTGACTCTGCTTTTTCTCTCCCAACATTCTGTTACGTCTTCCGCGCTTAGCTAAGATTTTGCCCTATCAAAATGCCAAGGCAGTTTCTTTATTTAATCAATGAAAGCAACAAAAATACAGAAGGACCTCCTATACCATAATCTAAAAAGTATCAAAGGATGAATCATACCTTAAAGAAACAGAGACCTTAGTAAAATTTAGGAAGAAATAAATATTTATCTAAAAGCTAGAGGATTTTTGTAGCTCACTGTGTTTAGGTAGAATAATATTGATGAATAGAACTTATTCTGTTTCCCTAGCAGTAATTATTCAAGACTGTTAGTTTATTTCATAATGTCCTTTGAACTTGAAATAAGATCTATGAAATAAATGGTATACATATTCTAAAAGTGGGAAAATTTGAGGGGGCTAGAGAGATGGCTTAGTGGTTAAGAGCATTGGCTGTTCTTCCAGGGGTCCTGAGTTCAATTCCCAGCAACCACATGGTGGCTCACAACCATCTGTAATGACATCTGTCGCCCTCTTCTGGCATGCAGGTATACATGGAGGTAGAATGTTGTATACATAATAAATAAATAAATAAATAAATCTTTTTTTAAAAAGTGGGAAAATTTGAACTTAAATCAGTCTGTTATCCTTTTCAAGGATCTAGAAGTATTAAATGAATGAGCTTGAATTTGACCTAACACAACTATGTGTATAATAGGAATTCCCCAATAGCCAAGTAAGAAGAATGAAAAAAGAGAGTGAAAAGGGAAAATATGGTTTAGGGGAAAAAATTCTCTAGTTAGGAGAGATTGTGGTTTTCCAGAAAACTTGAGTACGACTCCTTCCATCCACATCAAGGGGCTCACAACTGCCTGAAACTCCACTACAGAGAATCTGAATCCCTCTTTTGGCCAAAATTGGTGCTACCCCTGCACCATGTCTCATAAATAAGTAAATGCTTAAAGAAAGAAAATTCCAACAATTTGTATGCTCACATAACTTTGTATCTCTTCTCTCAATCTCCAAGAAAGAAAATCCCAACATTTTATATGTTCACATAAGTTTGTAACTCTTTTCTCAATCTCTTAGTGTAACTGATGACAGGACAAAACAAGAAATCTTTCCACCATCTTTCCATGCTGCCACCATGCTGTGCATAAATGTCCTGATGATTTCAACAGAATTAACCAAGCTTAGAAGAAAGGCAAACACCCAGGTCCTCATCAGGTCATACTCCAAAGTTATTGTTCAGTTCCAAACTGTACTGATGAAGAATGTTTACATTTGATGAAAAAAATGTAAACCTCACAGGCATGTTGAACAAGTGTGTAGTGATCAGCCATAGATTTGATAGGTAGCTAAAAGACCTAGAAAAATGGCAGAACAATCTGATCTCATCTGACAGTTTGGGTTTTCTGTACTGACAACCTCAACTGACATCATGAACCTGAAGAAGCAAGACAAAAAATGCACAGAAAAAAATAATCCCTGGATTTCTTTTTCTTGGTGTATAAAACAGAAATATAAAGCCTACATAGAAAAACCTCAATATAAATCCAACCACACTAACCCTGATAGAAGAGAAATTGGGAGTAGCCTTCAATGCATGGGCATAGTAGACTACTTCCTAAATATAACACCAGTAGCACAGACACTTAGAGCAACAATAAATAAATGGGACCTCCTGAAACTGAAAAGTTTTTGTAAAGCAAATGACACAGTCAATAAGACAAAAAGGCAGCATACTGAATGGGAAAAGATTTTTACCAAACCCACATCAGACAGTGAACTTACCTCCAAAATATATAAAGAAAGTAAGAAATTAGACATCAAAATTCCAAACAACCCAGGGGTACTGAACTAAACAGAGAATTTTCCACCAAAGAACATCAAATGGAAAAGAGACACTTGAGGAAATATTCAACATCCTTAGCTATCAGGGAAATGCAAATCAAAACAACTCTGAGATACCATCTTAACCAGTCAAAATGCCTAAGATCAAAAACATCAATGATAGCTCATGCTGGAGAGGATGTGCAGAAAGGGGAATACTCATCCATTGTTGGTATAAGTGCAAACTTGTACAAGCACTGTGGAAATCAATATTGCAGTTTCTCAGAAAATTAGGAATCAACCTACCCCAGAATGCAGCACTACCACTCTTGGGCATATACACAAAAGATGATCAATTGTACTATGATGGCATTTGTTCATCTATGTTCATAGCAGCATTATTTGTATATCCAGAATCTGGAAACAACCTAAATGCCCCTCAACTGATGAATGGATTGAAAAAAAATTTGGCACATTTACACAATGGAGTACTACTCAGCATAAAAAACAAACAAACAAACAAACAAAATGACATCTTGAAATTTGCATGCAAATGGATGGAATTAGAAAAACAACTTTCCTGAGTGAAGAAACCCAGACCTAGAAAGATATCATCTGTAAAGTAAAGGATATTTAGCCTATAATTCATGATCGTAGAGAAGCTAATTTACAAGGTGAACCTTAAGAAAAATGTACATAGATCCACCTGGAAAGTCGAAATAGACAAGATCAACTGACAAAGTTGAAAGTATGGGGGTGGAGGAGTAGAAAGGGTGGAAAGAGGAGATTAGGGGAGAAGGGGAGGGGATAGGAGAACTTGAGGGAATGGGATAATTGAGATGGTGAAAGGACAGAGATGAGAGCAAGGAAATAGATATTTTGATTGAAGGAGGCATTATGGAGCTAGGAAGAAACACTTTGGAATCTACAAGGATGACCCCAGTTAAGATGCTAAGCAATAGAGGAGAGGGTGCCCAAACTGGCCTTGCCCTGTAGTCAGACTGATGAATATCTTAAATATCACCAAAGAATTTTTATCCAGCAACTGAGGGAAGTAGAGGCATAGACCTGCATTGGAGTGCTGGACTGAGCTCTTAAAGATCATTTGAAGAGTGGGAGGAGTGAATATGAGCAAAGGGGTCAAGACCATGATCGGTACCATGATGTGCACCCACTGAAACGGTTTTACCTGAGCTAATGGGAGCTCACCAACTCCAGCTGTACAGGGAAGGAAACAGTGTAGGTCCAAACTAGTCCTCTGAATGTGGGTGATAGTTGTATGGCTGGAACAGACTGAGGGGCCACTGTCAGTGGCACTAGTATTTATCTCTACTGCTTGTACTGGCTTTTTGAGAACTTATTCTATTTTGATGAATACCTTACTCAGCCTAGATATAGAAGGGAGGGCTTTGGACCTTCCCCAAAGCAATGTGCCTTACCTTCTCTGAGGAGTAGATTCAGAGGAGTGGGATGGGGGCAGTAGGCAGACGGAATGGGAGGAGGGAAAGGAGTGGGAAATATGATTGGTATGTGAAATGAAAAAAGATAGTTTGTTTTCTTTTTTAAAAAATAATAAATAAAGTTGATATATTTGTTGCATAATAGCAAATAAAAAATAATGCAAGACTGGAAAAAGCCTATGTAGGCTATGGAAAAAGAAAATGTCAAAAGGAAAGAGCAGAGATCTTAGTGGTACTAGGACATAATAATATATTATAGACAAACTGTGCTATCCCTTGTTTTATGGGGAACTGTCATAAGTGACTTATACATACACACTGAACTCATTTAAACCTTACATTTATTATTAGCATGGTCTTAGGAAATACTATTTGTTCTTAGATTTTGTTCTCCAATAGAACAGGTTTATAGATGCACTTTTTTAAAACACTCAGAAAAAAATAAATAAAATACAAACAATCTTCATATGTTGTTATTGAGACACAAAGTTAAAGAGATGTATAATATTAGCTGATTAGTGATTCCACCCAGAATGCATGAGACAGAGTTAGCATTTTAATCAGCCCACTACATTTGAGTTTAGTCTTGAGGGTAGTAGAAATGAGAATAAACTAAAACATGACTTAAATTCTATGCCTCTTTATGTTTTCTCATTTAAAGTCCCATAAAAGATTGATGGCCAGTACCTAAGCCATTATATTGTTTGTGTTATTGTTATGGTTAAATAATAACTGTTATGAGATCCAGATAGAATTAATCATCATAGTAAAAGCATGTCTCAAGAGCAGACTTTGTGGTGTTTACTGTGACAAAATTGCAACTAAACTCCCCAAAGATAATAAACATAATTAATTTCTAACATCACTTAGTATAGGACTCACTTGAGGATGGAAAATTTGAAGTTGAAAAATAAGCTTATAGCCATAAAATTATTGTACAATGTTCATCCTGTTTATTTTCAAGTGGAGTCAGTCAAACGTTTCTTTATATCAAATTCCTCTGCCAATAGGCAAGTTGAGAATGAAGATAATGTTTCTATTAAGAGTTCAGTCCAGGGCCATGAATTTACTTTAGTTGGTAGACTATTTGCCTAGCATGAGCAGAATGGGGAGTAAGTATGACGTTGTGACACTTAAACAGAAATTTTAATGCTTTTGAACAATTTCTTCATAATAATGATGACATTGGTAGCGCCTTCTTATTTCATCTGAGTCTTAAATATATTATATTGACATTATAAAATTAACTTATATTTAAAATAACAAATAAGATATGGTAAGCCATTGTAATTGCTATGTTGCTGCTACTTCATACCCTATCAGAAGTAGAAAGATTAAAATTACCTTTATACAAGTCCTTATGGATGAGTATTTCACTTACAGAAGTACTGACTTAATAATGTATCTTGAAACAAGGTATTGTTTAATTAACAAACGTACAAAAGCCCTCAAACAAAACTAATTTAGGATATCTCTAAAGTCCTTTCAGTAATGTGATTAAAATGGAGATATACATGGCTCAGTGCCTTATGGTTAGAATTATTACCTAATGTGTGTGAGGCTCTGGGTATAATCCACAGATAGCAGAAAGATAGACATACAGGTAGAGAGGAGAAAAAAAAGGAGGACAAAGAGGGAATGGGTGGGATGGAGAGGAGAAGAGTCATAAAAGAGAAATAAATTATGTAATTATTGATTATTGATAAGGTTTAAACTCAATTCAAATATTAGATGTTAGTGTATGAATATGTTAAGGATCAGTATACAAAACAGGGTATCAGTAATGACTACAGCAATTATGATTATATATCAAAATTATTCATAGCAAAATAGCAAACTCTACATAGCATTAAGCAAAATTTGTTTCTCAGTAAGAAAATTTTACGAAAAGCAGAAATTCAGATTATTGTAAATTGCCCTAAATTATATGACTTAGAAAACAAGGAATACATTATATTCATAAAATTTGTGTTAGGTGTCTCAAAAATTGACACTAATGATGACTGTAGAACAAATGTAAATATGAGAGCGTTCTTCATGAAACATATATGAAAAGTTTCCCTTTGGGATTGATGTCTATTAGTTGTGTATAGTACTTGGTTTCATAGAAACAACTTATTTTAAGTATACCAAGTGTTTTGACTCTATAGATCACAGCTATTACCTGACTAAAAGATAAGAGAGTTTTGAATGGACACTCATCCTGTTGAGATCATTAATCTCAAACACTAGAGAGGAGGAAAATGTAATTAAAAAGATAAAAAAATGTCACAGAGTTTCTCAACTCAGAGACTTGAAGATAATACTTAGTCCGTGCCTCAGTCCTCCTGACTTAGGTGGAACTCTACAGGTCTCAAAGCCAAAGCAATATAGGAAAATCTATCTATCTATCTATCTATCTATCTATCTATCTATCTATCTATCTATCTATCTATTTGTCTACCTATCTATCATCTATCTATACATCTACCATCTGTCTACTGATCATCATTCTCTGTCTGTCTGTCTTGTTTACCATTGTCATTGTCTATTTTTCTATCTCTTTATCTATGTCAATATACCTGCCAACTATTTACCTTTCTATCCATCTGCCTTTCCTTTTATCTATCATCTCTCTTTGTATCTGACTGTCTGTTTGTATGTTTATCATTTATCCAGCTAGAATACTGACCAAATGGAATTTGGTATTATAATTAAAAAAACACAATACTCTCAAAATTTGAAAATATTTTATGAGAAAAATCATACATTAAGATATATGCCTCAAATGTTATTTTGATGTATATTGAAAGGACACCCTAAAGCCTGAAATTCCACCTTATATATGCTATTATGAGAGAGGAGTGCTGCAATCTTAAGTTCTTAAGTAATTATTAGATAAAAATCAGCAAGTTCATCTTGTGGTCTGTGAGATCAGATAGAGCCTTTAGCTCAAGTTTTTCTAGAAATGAATATGAAACAAGATATAGCAAAGATAACAGTGGATTTTGGGTGTGTTTTTATGTAAGAACAGACAACCTAGCAAGATTTTGTGTTTACACTGAAGCATAGATAAAGTCATACTCCTCCAAATAAGTTATGTATATTTTCTCATAAGCTAGGTTTAAATAAATTTTCCCACAAAATATTTTATAATTCCACAAATAAAATTTATGTGGTAAAGAAAGCAAAATATAAGTGTACAAAGAATTACTAAAAACTAGAATTCCTAAATTGTGTGAGAATGGGGCAATGTAGGGACACCAAGGAAAATCACATATTTCTCATTGTTTCTGGAATTCAGAAAGTGGCTCTGAGCCTTGTAAGTGGAGACTGCACATTTATCTTTCTGCCACTTAGGCCCAAATAATCACACAGGAATAAATATAATGGCTACAACACTGTTTGACCAAAGGCTCAGGTGTATTCCTAGCTAGGTTTTAAATTAACATTTTAAATTAACCCATTTCTATTAATCTGTATATTGTTATGAGGTTGTGGCTTACTGGCATGGCATGTTACTACTTCATGGTTACATAGCATCTTCTCAACTCCACATACTCTCTCTCTCTATATATATATCTGCTTGGATTTCCTGCATGGCTTTTCTCGGCTAAACCATTAGCTGGCACAGCTTTATTCATCAACCAGTAAAAGCAGCACATATATAGAAGGACATCCATCATCAGAACCTACATGAAATTTACCACTACTCATCATTTCTTTAAAATATTGGACATAAAATAGGACAAAAGACATTCTAAATATAAGAATTGACATGGGTATAGTTCCAGCCCATACTCATATCTGTACAGAAGAGTGTTACTTTCTACGTATTGACTGACTTTTGGCCAACTTCACCCAAGCTAGAGTCGCCATCTGAGAAGAAGTGCTTCCAATAGATTGGCCTGTAGGCAATCCTGTGAAGCATATACTTGATTGATGATTGATTTGGAAAGTCCCAGGTCAATGTGGTGATGTGGGTGATGTGGCCCCTGGACAGGTTGTCATGGGATACATAAAAAAGCAAGCTGAGAAATCATGAGGAACAATGCAGTAAGAAATATTCTTTCACCATCTACATTTAGTCCTTTCTGTAAGTTCCTGTCCTAACTTCACTTCATGATGCACTATAACATATACGATGAGATAAACCTTTTCCCCACAAGTTTCATTTGGTCATGGTCTTTTCCACAGCAATAAAGACCTAAGTAGGACACCCCACTTCTCCAATTGTAATTTGGGCTCAGGATTTTAATCTTTAACTAGAGAACACAAATACTACTTGTAGATTTTCTTGTCAATGCATTAAGTGAAAAGTACAAGACTGTAATTAGTTACCAGAGATTACAGTAGCATTATATAATGCTAGAATACCCAGTGCTTGCACACTCTCTAACTGCACTAACATTTATATCTTGCTGTAGGTAATTGTTTGGATTTCTACAAGTATCCTGAATGATTTCTAAAACTGCAATAGCATATTTTAAAGGAAATTTAGTTCAATGTTGCATGTATTCACTGTGGTTTGTGTGTGTGTGTGTGCTGATAAAACTTAGTCACTGACACTTAAACAAATATTGACAGTGACAGCAGGGATGATTTCTTAGGGTTACTATAGCTATGGTAAAATATCACATGATTAAAGCAACTTGAGGAGTAGAGGTTTTATTTGGCTTATACTTCCACATCACTGGTCTTCATAAAAGTAAGTCAAGACAGGAACTTAAACAGAGCAGGAACCTGGAGGCAGGCACTAACTCAAAGGTTATGCAAGAGTGCTGCTAAAGAGCTTGCTCATCATGGATGAACCAACCTCTTCTTACAGAATTCAGATCCACCATCCAATGATGGCATGATTTATAATGGGCTGGGACCTCCCTCATTAATCAATAATGAAAAGTACCCTATTTCTGGGTCACATGGAGGCATTTTTCTCTATCCAGGTTCCCTCTTTTCAGATATGTTTATGTCAAGTTGATGTAAAACTATCCAGCACAGGAAAAATCAAGTGTGATTGGTGTGATTGTCAGTTATTTAATAAATATGTAGGTTGTTTGGGCTATTTATCAAATCATAATAATACCAAATGACAATATGTTCTGAAAATGATGAAATAGCAATTATGCTTTGAACATAATGGATTCAGGTGGACTACTAAGGGAAAGAGATGTTGATAGCTGGCAAAATGCAGGCATTACATAAGGAGAATGAATGTCTGAATTGTCTAAACCTGAGTATTTGTTCATTAGTTGGTGTAGGAAGGGTTCTTTTGTATTTGGGTTGCTTTCATTGGTTGAATAAAGAAAACTGCCTTGGCTTTTTGATAGGGCAGCCCTTAGGTAGACAGAGTAGACAGAACAGAGTTCAGGGGAGAAAGGAAGTGCAGCAGACGCCATGATGCTCTAGCCCGAGATGGACACTAGTTAGAGTCATGCCAGTAAGCCACAGTCAAGTGGCGATGCATATTATCAGAAATGGGTTAGTTTAAGATGTGAGAGTTAGCAAAGAAAGGGCTAGAGATAATGGGCCAGGCAGTATTTAAATGAATACAATTTTTGTGTGGTTATTTCAAATGTAAGCAGGCCCACAGCCAGGATCTGTGAGCTGGGGACACAGGGAAGTTGGCCGCTAGCCTCATTACAACAATTAGTAACCAGATGATCAAGGAGGCATGAGAGAGAAAGAGAAGATGGACGCCAATATGGCATTTCTTCTTATTATCATTTGTATGTGTTATCCAGAGAGAAATCTCAGATTGGTGTTGGTCCTCAGCTTTCACTGTGTGTGAAACAGGACCTCTCTTGTACACTTGCTGTTTGTGCCAAGTTAACTGTAACCAAGCTTCTGGAATCTGCCTTGTTTTCTCGCCATCACTCAGTAGGGGCACATAGAGAACACAGTTGCTTACTTTACTGTGCTGAATTTCCATATGCATTTTGGGGATCTAAACTATTTTCATAAATACTGTATGGTGAGTTCCTTATCCACTGAGCCATTTCTCATCTTCACAAAATATTTCTAAGAGCTTCAGTGAGACTGAAAGCTGGCAAAGATTACAGGTGCCTGGATCCTCTAAGGAAGAAAATCATGGTTAGTGGGTATCAGAAAGGGATGCATGGTGATATGAAATACTCAGAAAGTAGGAGAATGAAGGGGGTCTAGGATTTGACAACCAGAAATTTATCAAAGACCATCATGACAATAGTTTTACAGAATGATGATCCATAAAGGCAGGTGATAGCTAACTGACAAGTTTGTATCTAAAGAAAGCAATGACTAAAAAGAACTCTGGAGATCTATCTATAGAGGGAATGAAAGCTGGGAAGGCATTTTTGAGTTATATTAATTGAAAAACAAATCTATTATGATGTGATGACCTCTTAGATCATGAGAGTATATTTGGGATTTTATATTGTGTATAAAATGACAAATGAATTATGTAAGCAATCTTTACACTACTGAACAAGATAACTTCTTTCCATAATGTTTATGATCATTACTGGGAGCTTGGCAGGACCTTCTTTTCATTTTTCTGCCTACCGTTTTGTCTGCAGATGTCCTCTATCTACCATAAAGTATCTGACAACTATTTATTGAGTACCAGTAATTTAATACAAATATATACTAATATATTTATATATATAATATATATTTCTATAATATATATACAATTATTTCTGTAATATGTATACAGTTATTTCTGTAATATATATATACATATATGCAGTTATTTCTATAATATATATACAATTATTTCTGTAATATGTATACAGTTATTTCTGTAATATATATATACATATATGCAGTTATTTCTATAATATATATACATTTAAATTTTCATTTTAATTTACGTGTGTGTGTGCATTTGTGTGTATGAATGTGTGAACATATACGCAAGTGCCTTGAGAGGCCGAAAGTGGCTATCAAATCCATTGTAGTTGGAGTAAGCAATTGTGGGTCATTGGATATATGTGTTGGGAAACTACCTAATGTCCTCTGCAAATGTAACAAGTAATCTGACCTGCTTAGCCATCCTTCCAACCCTTTTAGTTTTTAATTGATAATTTTTACATTGTTAATTTCTCTCTTTCAAATATGAGTACAGAATTCTGCTTTTAATTCATGTAGTTTGTTGATTTGGCTTTCCACAAACTATCATTTCTGACTCAAAATTATCAATGATCCAGGTTTTCTTTTTTCATGATACCATATATTACTCCAACTTAAAATAGTTCCACACTGGTCCAGAGTGGTATATAATAAAGGCTTATTTATCAGTGTGTAAACTTATAGAATAGTGATCAGCAATTATCTGTGTGCTGTAGACACTAGGACTGGATCCGGCAGCCACAGGGCTCACACACATCCCTATGTCTGCATATATAGTATCTGAGACCATCCCCAAATAGGGCCAGCATCTCAAAGGCCATTGGCTGAAGGAATTCTCACAACACCTCCCCTTTTGTCTAAATAAGAGAATTCCTAAGTTATTTAAATGTTATATTTTATAGTTTTTTTTGTGGGAGGGATTGTTGTTAAATTCTAACTTTACTCCATGGTGATCCGATAAGACACAAGTGGTTACTCCACCTTTTTTGTATCTGTGGATGCTTGCTTTGTTACCGAGTATGTGATCGATTTTTGAGAGGGTTCCATGAGATGCTGAGAAGAAGGTGTATTCTTGTCTGTTTGGGTGGAATGTTCTATAGATGTCAATTAAGTCCATTTGATTCATTACATCTGTTAGATCCCGTATTTCTTGTTAAGTTTCTGTCTGGTTGACCTGTCCATTGGAGAGAGAGGAGTGTTGAAATCTCCTATGATTAGTGTATGGGATTTGATTTGTGGTTTGAGGTCTAGCATTTTTTCTTTCACATATGTGGGAGCTTTTATATTAGGGGCGTAGATATTCAGGATTGAGATTTCATCTTGATGAATTTTTCCTTTTATGAGTATGAAGTGCCCATCTCCATCTCTTCTGACTGATTTTAGTTTGAAGTTGATTTTGTTAGATATTAGTATAGCCACTCCTGCTTGCTTCCTAGGACCATTTGATTGAAAAACCTTTTCCCAGCCCTTTACTAGTTTTTTTGAAGTGGCTAAAGATTACCTATCTATGAAAAATGCAATCTCTATGCATCCAATAAACGTGATTAGTCTATATATAAGTATGACAAACATGGTTAACTATTGACCAATAATTATTAATAACTATATAACTTAAAGACTAAGGCTTTATATTAAAATATTAGACAATCTTTAAACAATCAGCAAATGAGGAATACACCCTCCAAATGTAAACTATGTATAAGTTTCTTGATCAGAGGTAGAAATGTATAGTGGAATATGATATATGTATCCTAAAATTGCATCAATATACAAAATATCTTAAGCAGAGGTAGGAATAGGCATGTATACAACATGACAAATTAACTTTGCACAGGTGCACAAATATTATAAACAGAAATAGGGGCATATTTAATGAAACAAATATAATTTGAATTTATAATACTATATGAGAATATATACCAATGTACATTGTCTATAAATAATAGCTCACAAGCATTCTCACTATTATTCATTATTATTATTAGTGTGAGTAAACTCATACTAACCTATGAATTATCCCATCCAATCCTTTTTTTTTTCCCAAATGAGATCCCTGGAACTACTTAATATTTACCCCAAAGCTATACCACTTATAGTAAACCCTTAATTGATATCCCTAACTCTGATAACAAACTTTGTTGGGATAGGGAACATCATCTTCTAGAATAACTTCCAGCTGCTGTAGGGGTCGTGTTATTTCTATGGGATTGTGTAAAAACTAAACTGATGGTTATGTTTCAAGATTACTATCTGAAAAATTGAAAATCTCCCAACAAATGGTGAATGCATGCCATAAGATACTTCTGCTTTCTTAATTTCTTTTAAATCTTCCATTTATATTTTATATTATTTGTATACATTTGAGTATTGAGTATTTGCTTACTTTTTGGTGGTAATAGCAGGATAAGTAGCTAAAAGTCTTGGTAAGTCATCTCTTACTCAGAGAGGTGGTAAAGATGATAAATCCTTTACTTGTACCTCTTCTATTTCGTTATCTGTTCTGACCAGTTTCTCAATTGATTCAAATGTTTTTATCATTGTCTTTTGTAAAGCCTGGATCTCTTGAATTGTGAATATTTTTAAAGGTTTCATTGAATCAAATAATTTTTGGTCCTCATTCCATGCATGTGATTCCAACGTATTAAATTTTTCCTTTAATGATAACTTTTCATTCTTGATTATTATTTGGATGGCATGCAGATTACCATTCTAGAGAGATGTTCTATCTCTTAAATTTTCATAATTTTTAACAGATTTTGATTGTCAGTTTCAACAGTATCTATTCTTTCAGATAATATCTCAGTACCCTTCTTAAGGTTTCATAACCCAAAGATGTGGATTGAGTTTTGCCTGTCAGATTAAAGTTATCATTTTCAATGGCATGTATCCCTTCAATTAACTTCTTGTTACCAGTCTGTCAACACTGTATCATTTCTAAAAGTTTCTCATTCTTGATTCTGTTATCAAAACACTTTGTTAAGGATATAATATGAGGAACGAAGCTAAGCTCCATAAACACAAAAATATATGTACTAGGAGTCTCATATTACCCTTGCCAAATTCCATCCATAGTAGAAACAAAAAAGTTGTTAAATACCTGAATAGTGATATTTTCTGTAATTATCTTGGAATTTGTTTACAATTTACAAATTTATTTATTTATTTATTTATTGTTGTAATTAGGGGAGAGAGGTGCATGTTGTGTTCCCCAGCCGCCAGGCTCCCAAGCCCCCAGCCGCTGGCCCGCTCAGCGGCTGGGGGAGAGCTGTGCGGGTTGTATGTTCCACAGCCGCCGCTGGTTGCCTGCACCCGAAATAACCACATGACAAACTGGATTCATTTAAATTCTGCCTGGCTCATTATCTCCACCCTTTTCTTGGCTAGCCCTCACATCATAAACTAACCCATTATAAAAGTCTGTTAGTCACCGAGATGGTGACTTACCGGACGGTTCTAAGGTACCTCCATCTCCGACGGGAGCTTCATGGCGTCTGGCTCACTTCCTTCTCTCTTCCCAGAACTTCCGTTCTGTCTACTCCACCCACCTAAGGGTTGACCTATCCATAAGCCAGGCAGCTCTTTATTCAACCAATAAGAGTAATACAAAATACAGGAGAACACTCCCACATCAATTTATTAATCAAATGAACTTACCTCCATTATAGTTTTCAGAAAATTGTTGTAGGTATAACAATCTTTATTGGCCAGCAGGTGATGTGGTTGTAGATATAGGGTAAAGAGTCACGACAGGAGATGGCGAGGCAGGTCTTAATACCTAAATTACCTGAGACTTAATTACTAAGAAATTTAGTTAATTAATTAAGAGAAGTGCAACAATTACTGGCTGAAGAGCAAGCCAGGCATTCTTGGATCCCAACTGGGAATGCAAACCAGTGAAGCCTTTGCTCCCAGAGTAGTAGCTGTGAACTAACCACATGGGTGGACAAGAGGAAAATTGCTAAGTTTCTGTGCAGCAGGCAAGTCAAATGGTTTGCAGCTGTGCACAAAAGGGATAGCTCAGCTTAGGTGGGTAGTTCAGCCGTGTGGGTAGTTCAGCAGACATGGACTCTAGCCACATGGGCACCCATCTTTTGCAACTAGAAATAGTTCCACACTACCCTGAGTGGAGTATAATAAAAATATATTTATCAGGTGTAAACTCACAGAATAGTGATTCACAATCTTCTGTGTGCTCTTGGAACTGGTACTGCATCCCACATCCAAGGGGCTCATATATACCTCTATATCTGGATATATAGCACCCAAGACCATGCCGAAAGTGGGCTATCATCCCAAAAGGCATTGGCTGAAGGAATTGCCACAGCAATATATTAAATATAATAAAGGATAATTTTAAGCTTAGTAATTACTATAGGACTCCAGTTTCCTTCTGTGATAAAGCAGGACATATATATATATATATATATATAATTTGGATATCTCAATTAAATGAGAACTGGTATATGCTTTCTTCTTTACATCTTACCACACAAGCCTCCTGTGTGTATCTAGGCAAATCTTAACTTAAAAACGTGAAGCTAAACATCATTTATTTTTGTGTGTATATAATATTTTTGGGTGTGCTCAGTAAAATTGATTTTAGGTCTGGAGAGATGGATCAGGGGTTAAGAGAACTGATTGCTCTGTGAGAGGTCCTGAGGTCAATTCCCAGAGACTACATGGTGTCTCACAACTATCTGTGCCCTCTTCTTGCATATAGGCATGAATGCATGCAGAACAATGTATATATAATAAATAAATGTATATTTAATAAAATAGGTTTTAGAGTTACTCATTTACTAGAATGTAGAAGGGGATTTATAATAATGTGTTTTCCAGTTATTTCATTTTATATATACAACTGTGTTTCCATATGTGGGTATGTGTACCATATTCATGTAGATTTACATGTCAACCAGAAAAGTGTTATGATAATCTATGGAACTGGAGTCACAAATGGCTGTGAGCTGTCTTACATGGATACTGAGAAGTGAACTGGGGTTCTCTGGAAGAACACAATCATTCCTAACATCTGATCTACCTCTTCAGCCTGAGAAACTATCATTTCATGTCATAGTTACAAAACATCCTTTGAATGCATTGCTTCCCTTAGAGTTTTATAAATATGAAGTTTTACTTTCTTACAATATATTGTATTTATTATGTGTCTCCTTTCTTTTGTAAATATATTGGTCACATATTTTATTTCTTGCCTGTAGTCATTTGATATACAATTATTTTGTAGTATGTTTATGCCATGCTTATCAAATTATCATTAAATATTTATTATAATTTTATAATGTGAAATTGGACCTCTGGTGATTTATTATACTATAATCCTATGAAAAGTGCTCAACCCTTTCTGGTGTGTGATGAAATGTTCCCAGCATGATAGGCCTGCACTATAGTAACTGTCATCAAACTCGGATAGAGAAAGAGTGTTTCAGCACATCCTCATGGATACTAATGTTGAATCAAATTATTCAAGGTAATTTTATTTAAATGTTTATTCCCATAGAGTTTTAAAAGTGCTTGTCCATGACCATAAAATGAAAACAAAAGATAAGATATAAGACAAAATTACAATCCTATTAAAATTAAAATAAGTTATATTAACAAGATGGTGACATTGTTTCCCTAAGCTTTAATTTAGATTTATAGAGAAATAGATTTGCATATTTTGTATTTCATTTGGGACTTACTTAGCTATTTGGATTGCTAGCATGGTGGACAAGCAAATACAATATATTTTATGTCAGGTAGTAGTGACACACACCCTTAATCCCAGTACTCAGTAGGTAGGGACAGGTGGATTTCTGAGTTGGAGGCCAGCCTGATCTACAGTGGTAGTTCTAGGATAGCCAGGGTTACACAGAGAAACACTGTTTTGGAAAGCCAAAAACAAAAAGACAAAAGAACCTCAAATCTTTATTAAGACTATTATTGCTTTTCAATGTCTCTTTTACTTCAGTTTTTAAAAGACTTATTTTAATTTATGTGTATTTGTGTGTGTGTGTGCCAAGCTCACACTTGGGCACACACATGCACATCCATGATACCATCTGTGTGCTCCTACCTGTGGAGACCAGGAAAAGGCATCAGATTCCCTGGAGCTGGAGTTACAGGCAGTTGTAAGCAGCTTGCTCTGGGTATTAAGAAACAAACTCAGGCCTTCCTCAAGAACAGCTGGCACTTTTAAACATTGTGCCATCTCTCCATTTATTTCATTTTATCTGCTAACTCATCATTCTGTTAAGTCAGTTTACTGGTACATAGCAAAATATATTATTTTAATAAAATAAATTTTAAAAAGTATTCATTGACTAATCACTATTAAATTTTCAGGCAACTGAGCGATTTTAAATAAATTTGTTCCTGTTATTATGTCAGTGTTTTCAAATAATATGTTGGGTAATTTACATTTTCTAGGAGTTTTCTTAGAAATGACTGTATAATTTACAAGATGGCCCTTGGGTACGTGGCAGCATATGTATGTTTGGATGTATGTATATGTAGATGTGTATTATTCCAGATAATTTAGTTACAGGGTAGGTTTATGAAATCACTACTACAATTAAGAAACAGAAATATCCTAGTACCAAAATCTTACTTCATCCTCAAGTATCCCTTTAATGTTTAAATACATCCCCCAACCCCTAATATTTCCAATATGATTTAAAGACTATTATATACAGGAGCTCATGTACTAATATTTTAATTTCCTTTTTAATAATCTCATATCTGTGTATTACATATTCTGTTCATATTTACCACATATTACCCCTTTCTAACTCTTCCCAGGCCCCTTCCACATGTCTTTTTTCGAACTTTCATTCTTCTCTTTTTAACTCTCTAAACTCACATGTACACATGGTTGTGAGGCCATTCATTGGAACATGGGAAATCTATGAGAGATCACATCCATGAAGGAAAATTATTCTTTTTTCGCCAGCTGCCAATAGTTCATCATCTAGGTGTGAAACTTAGTGAGTCATTCCTTAATTTGTGATAGAATGTTCATTGACTTGCTCTGGTTCAGAATTTGTACATAAGCCTCACATGTGTTGTAAGTTCTTTTGAAGGTAATGGCCCTCTAATTTCTAAAAGACATTGATTTACAGAAATCTCAATCTATGGCTCTTACCATTTGTACCCACTTCCTTGTTGTTCCCCAGGTCCCACAGAGATTGAGTGATATAGCTCTTGCATTTGGGACTGAGCACTTCTAGTTACTTATTCTCTGCACTCTGATCAGCTGTGGGTCTCTGTACTAATTTACATCCAGTGCAAAAAAACAGATTATTTGATGAGGGCTTTGAATTGCCATTATTTATAGATATTAAAGGTAAATACTTAAAAAGCAGTTTTAAAAAAATGAAGCACACAATATTTTAAAATGCCTTTTTTCTTTCAGTAAAATGACTTTGAGTTCAATTAAAGCATTCACAGTTTATCTATAGTATATCTTCTGCTTAGTGGGAGTACTCTGCTATATAGGTTATCCAGTTTATTTATACATTTTCTCATGGAAAACCCTTGGATTATTTCCAAGTTTTGAGGGTTTTATAAATAGAGCTTTACAAATATTTCCTTATGTTTGTAAGTATCTGTGTGAACCTTAGTTTCACCCACCAGTTAGATTGTTGAGTTATATGGTGAGTACTGTTTTATTTTATAGGACACTTCCATAGAATTTTTCCAGAACAGTTATGCTGGTTTACATTCATAACAAGATTATATAAATGAGTGAGTGTTTCTACAGTCTCATCAGCATTTGGAATTATCACTATTTTATGTTTTATAACCTTTACAGTTCAGATGACACTCATATAATCCGATCTAGTCATTGTATATAAATGTTTTGAAAAAGATTTTATAATTTATGCTCGTGTGTCTATGTGTGTATGCATGTCACATATGTGTGGATGCCAGTGGAGGTCAGAAGATAAAGTTGGAGCCACTGGAGCTGAAGTTATAGGTAGCTGTGTGTTGCTCTACATGAGTGTTAGAAACTAAAACTTGGTCCTCTAAAAGAGCAGCACATGCTTTAAAATGCTGAATCATCTCTCTAGCCATTTGTATACTTTATCAACCATCTTGTTTCCCTCAATGGCCATGCTGTATTTTTTCTAGTCTAGGCTGAAGGTTCATGTTTCTTATTTTTAAGGTTTTTTTCCTTTTATTTTTTTTTTCATTCAAAAATTTACACTTTCTCCCCTTATCCCAGTCCCTGCCTCGCTCTCCAACTACCCCCCCCGCCCTCCCACGGCTCCTCCTCCCTACTCTTGCTTCCTTAAGAGGGTGCAGGGTAGCCTGCCCTGTGGAAAGTCCAAGGCCCTCCCCCCTCCATCCTGGCCCAAAAAGATGTTCATCCAAATAGACTGTGTTCCCAAAAACCTTAATCATGCAGAGAAGATAGGTCACAGTGACATTATCGATGGCTACTCAGTCTGACCCCATTGGCAGCCACGTTCACAGAGTCCGATTTGATCATATGCTCCTTCAGTCTCAGTCCAGCAGGACTGAGTGAGCTCTCATTAGATCAGGCACTTTGTCTCAGTGGGTAGACCAGCCCCTCACAGTCCTGACTTCTTTGCTCATCTTCTCCCAGCTTCTGCTCTTTGAATGCCCCTTGGGAGCTCAGTCCTTCACTCTGATGTGAATGTAGGCCTTTGCCTCTATCTCCATCCATTGGACAAGAACTCTATGGTGATCAAGATAACTTGTCAATATGACCATGGGACAAGGCTAGTTCAGGCACTCTCTCCTCTGCTGCCCAAATACCTAGCTGGGGACATCCCTGTGGACCCCTGGGATCCCCTCTAGAGCCAAGTATCTTGCCAAACCTAAAATGACTCCCTTAAGGTAAATATCTCATTCCCCTCTCCAATCACCACCCTCTCTCCCCAGCTTTCCCCAACACTTCTCTTCTTTCTTCTCCTTCCCCCTCACCCCTTCCCCTACCATCCTCCTTTACTCTCTACCCTTGCTTCCCCCTTACCCCCAGGCCATGCTTTCAACTTTTGCCCGGCGATCTTGTTTGTTTTCCATTTCCAGGAGAATCTATATATGCTCTTCCTCGGGTTCACCTTGCTCTCTAGCTTCTCTAGGTTTGTGTGGTATGAGCTTAGTGTTCTTTGTTTATGGCAGGAATCTACTAATGAGTGAGTACATACCATACTCATCTTTTTGGGTCTGGGTTATCTCACTAAGGATAGTGTTTTCTATTTCCATCCATTTGCATGCAAAATTCAAGATGTCATCGTTTTTTTCCGCTGAGTAGTATTCTAATGTGTA
>JAQHUG010000320.1:1948632-1966165 GCA_028555095.1 Dicrostonyx torquatus
TTCTCTGTTCAGATCCTACTGAATGGGAGAAGATCTTCACTAACCCCACATCAGACAAAGGCCTGATCTCCAAAATATACAAAGAACTCAAGAAACTGGACATAAAAATTCTAAACTACCCAATTAAAAAAACTGTCATTTAAAAGCTAGAACAATGGTCAGGTTTCTTGAAGGCCCCTTGAGGTTCTGGTACTATTACTGAGAAAAATCTTCCTACTTGGAGACTCAAATACACTGTTTTGTGTTCTCAAACTGGATAGGATGGCGTGAACTGATCTATAGTTCTTGAGTGCTAAATAGACCTGAGATGAGAAGAGAATGAACCTTATAATGGTGAAGTTCCACCTAGTCTAGGTTCACTCTTTCCATAGTGTACCTATCTTCGCAGATAGAATAGATTCCCTTCTATTAAAGAAGAAGCAATCCACCTTGAAAGCATATAGGTGATCAACGCTTTAGTGCTACTATTGACTAAGGGTTTATATTTTAGAACCTCCTTAGGTAGCGAGGCCTAACTCCTCTACAACTTTGTTGCATATCTGATGGCAGGACACATAGAATCACTCTAGGAAAGATTTTCAAAATGACATCTCAAATCTTGAGTCTGCTTGCAAATGGGTTATGGATTGACAATTTCTCTGCCCTTGGTCACATCCAAGGATGTTTAATTATTTTAAGCTCTTGTTCTGATATTCAGTCAGCAGTGACATCATTTCCAATTAGTTTTGGGGAAGCATGCAGTGTTCTTGTGGATTTCTATGGATAATTATTGATAATATCTCAACTTTGTATGTGAAGGGAAAATAAATTTTTTCATGAATGAAGAAAAGAAATGAATGACGTTTAACTTCCTTAGCCTTGCAGTGGATTAAAACTTCTGTATCCAGGTTTTGGTGATGATTGCTTGTATTGCTGCATACATGACTCTCTTAAAGGAGCCATGCCTCTGCTTGCTTCTAGCAAACAGAGCCCACACAAGAAAACGACACTACCAAACCATGCTCAACTCTGTTCTTTTGTGTCAAGGACTCCTTTTTAAGCTTTCTCGGGTTTTAAATGGATTTAGTACACCACATTGGCATGTCAATTTGTTGGAGGAGGAGGCTGCTTGTTGGTTCCCAGCTGCTCAGCCCCATATAATCAACCAGAAAGTATATTATTTAAAACACTGCTTGACCCATTAGTTCTAGCTTCTTATTGGCTATCTCTTACATATTAATTTAAACCCATTTCTATTAATCTGTATATTGCCATGTGGCTGTCTTACTGAGTAAAGTTCCATCCAGCTCCAGAAGGGCTACATGGCTTCTCTCTAACTCTGCCTTTCTATCTCCCAACATTCAGTTTAGTTTCTCCTGCCTACCTAAGTTATGCCCTGCTATAGGTTCAAAAATTTTTCTTTATTCATTAATGGTAATCACAGCATAAAGAAGGAAATCCCACATCATTCATTTCTTTTCGGTTTCACCAGCACAATCTCTGTACCAATGACTTTGAAACTATATATTAGAGACTAATAAGTGAAAGACAATGATTGCTCCTACTGTGATGTGGGATGTCCTTTTGTATGCTTTTTATTGGTTAATGAATAAAGTGTTTTGGTGAATGACTTAGCAGATTAAAGTCACATGGTAAATCGGAACAGAGATATATAGAGAAAGTAGGCAAAGTCAAGGTGATGTCGTGTACTTGCCAAAGGAGAATGCTGGAACCTTATCAGTAGGCCACAGTCTTATGATGATACATAGATTAATAGAAATAGGTTAATTTAAGATGCGAGAACTAGCCAAGAATAGTCCAAAGCTATTGGCTAAAGAGTGTTGTAATTAATAGTTTCTGTGTGATTACTTGGATCTGGGTGACTGGGAGACTAACAAGCAGTCTCTGTTTACACTTCTGCAGAATCTATCAGTAGCCAATAGATTAGCAGGAAGGGATAGACTCCTCTGAGGTCCCACCCCCGCCTCCCATGGTTTATGACTGACCATAGACAGATCCTGTCATGTACAGTAGCAGCTGCTGTGAGATTATGATGGCAGTATGTGGATTGTGTACTTTTCAGAAGATAGCCTTTACAGCCCTTCTCTCTATGTTCTAGCCCTTAGTTGCTTTATGTCCCATCTTAAATGATGTTCCTTGAGACTCAAGCAGTCATCCTATTTCTTTCTTATAATACGTAATTCATTTTCATCTTGTTAGACAACTCAAAAAGGTTTGCCTTTTTCATTGATGATTTCAGTCAAGAGGACTTCAGTTTGTGCTCCATGTAAACTATGAGTATGAGATCGACATTCTAAAACTAAAATTTATAATCTGTGTTGAAATGATAATCTGATACTAGCTATGGATGTTTGACTGGCATGTAGGAAAAATATTCTACTTATATGCTATAGAAACCTTCCCTACATATGTCATTTACTAAGATCTACATTTCACAAGCTGGGGTTTCTTTTGGTTTAAGAATTTCACATGTTTTATCATTTTAAATTAGAAATTGTTTGACTAAGACCCTATGGACATTAATTATGTTACTTGATTGAATTGAGTGTATAAATTATTAGTAAAGCATGCCTCTGGGTGTCTGTGAATATGTGTTCAGAGAGGACTTGTAGGAAAACTTGATTTGAATATGTATAGTGCCTTATCATGACCAGAGTCCCCTGTGGAGTAAAAGAGAAAGAGAGAAACACAACATCATAAGTTCTGTCTCTAAACCTCCTGCTGTGGGTGCATGGTGCTGCCCTGCTATGCCATGCAATATCCTCCCTGCAGTGGTGACTTGAAATCTCTGAGATCATGATCCAGAAAACGTTTTTTTGCTTTGTTTCTTCCAGGTATTTTCTGGTAGCAGTGGAACATACAACAACTACAGATGATTCTGCAATGCTTCAGGTTAGGGTGAATTTGTCTTCCTCAAGAAAATTCACTTTAAAGTAAAAAGGTATATTCATTCCCCTCCCCATTTCTGTCTCTTTGTATATGTGCCTGTGCCTATGCCTGTGTGCAAGCATGCATGTATGTGTGCACATGTATGCATGTTTAAGAACCTAAGGGCCAGAAAAAGGTAGCTGTAAACCCCGCAGCTGGTGCTATGGGATGTGACCTATTTAATGCAATGATATGAACTAAACCCATGTCCTCTATAAGTGCAATGCACACTTTTAAGCACTGAGCCATCTCTCTAGGAGAGAAAGTTAAACATAAAAGTTCTGGGTCTTATGAGTAAACATGTCTCATAAGGCAATAGAAGGAATGTGAGAGAACATAAACACACAAACAGTATTCTGCTTAGAAAAAGTATGTATGAACAAGAACAATAAACACTCTCTAGGTCACTAGTACAGTACTCACTCTGTCTCCCTTCCTCCCCATCTTTCTCATTGTCTCAGTCCTCATATATTTTAGGTAAAAAATGAAAATTATTTCTTCACCTTCTTTCCCAGAGTAGATCACAAGTCAGCAGATGCAGTAGTTGTTGAAGTAGAAGCAGTGATCTCTGGAAACCTGACAGCACAGGAGGAACTAGGGGGATTTTGTGTTATAATATCAATGGTGTTTGGAAATCAAAGAATTTTTATTTTATCACTGTTCTCTACTTCGCAAGCAGCTCCATTCTATGAAAGTGCTTCTGGATGAAGTAGGTTATCTGTGGAGGGTGATGGGCTTGGCAGATATTACAGTAGCAATTTGTCACAAAGCCTTCTAGCACACACCATTTGTCATACTTTCTAAGTAAATACAGAATTTCAAATCTCCTTTATGATTCTGAAGTGCTGCCTTTCTCCCAGAGTAAATGGAGGCTATAAATGAAAAGAAGATGATGAGGGTTTTTTTTTTTTGGTTCAGTCTGATTTCACCCTCTAGGCTGTATAGAATTTTGGTTTTCTATATAATAGTACAGAACTAATGGGCTGCAGATATAATGAGTGAAATTGATTGCAGTTTCTAATTCATTTGTGGCTTCTAATGACACTTGAAGATTCTCTAACTCAGTGGCTCAGAAGGCCATATGCAAGAATATCAATATCTGAGACCCTAGATTTTCATTTCACAAACTTCCTTTGTCCTTTTGATGAGAGCATTTTGGACACTGTAAAACTGGTCTTACTTTAAGATACTCAAAGGACCTACTTGGCAGGAAGTCAGTGTTTCATTACATCCTCATTCATACCAGAGTAAAATGAATAAACCTTAAGTTTGGATTTATCCTTTATCTGGCAGAATTGTTTTCCCTTTCTATAATGCTTATTTCTTATATATGAAACTTATATCTATGAAGTAAATGATGGCCTGAAGTTTCTGTATTAATTTCAAGTCTGTCCTCATCTCTGGGCTGCAGTCTAGATGGCTGAGAGTCAATTTATTTTTCTTCTCTTAGGTATCACTGAGCTTAAATTGTTTTCTGCCCATCCAAAAGATTTCTCTCCCTTAATGTTATGGAGGAAGATGAACTATTCATTGAGCTGACAGGAGTAAGAGTAGTAGGATTAGTTTGGTTTCAAAAGTGATATATGGCTGTAGAGCATAAAATCTACAGAGATTCATACGCTGGAACAGTAGTTAGTCTATCACAGCTGCTGCCATTATTTTTCAGTGCACAAATCTGCAGGCTAAAGTATCAAGGTCAGCTATGACTGTTTCCAAATTCTCTGGTTTTACTATCAGTGAAATCGATTAGCCTTGTCTTCCAAAGTAAATAGCATTTATGCATGTGTATGTGAGTATGATTCTGTA
This sequence comes from Dicrostonyx torquatus, assembly GCA_028555095.1. Taxonomy (NCBI): domain Eukaryota; kingdom Metazoa; phylum Chordata; class Mammalia; order Rodentia; family Cricetidae; genus Dicrostonyx; species Dicrostonyx torquatus. Next base: position 1,953,367 of record JAQHUG010000320.1, read on the forward strand.
CATACATGTGTACGTGTGTGTAAACAAGTGTGAGCCAGTGTTTTATATCAAGTATCTTCCTCATTTTTTCTCCAAATTAATATTGAAGATTTATCTTACTTATGTGAATATGTCTATGTCTCTGTGCTGGTCTTTAGACATAAATGTGGGTTCCCATAAAGGCCAGAGCCACTGTTTTTGGAGGTTAAAGTGGTGTGAGCTGCCTGACATGTGTGCTGGGAACTCAACATAGATTCTCTGGAAATACAAGTGCTCATACCTACTGTGTCATCTCCCCCAGAGTAACCAACTTGTTTTCTCAGATGGAATTTCTCACTGAACCTACAGTTTGCCAAGTCACCTAGACTAAATGACCCAGGTCCCAGTGGTGGCCCTACTCCCACCTTCCCAATGCTGGGATAACTGATACCTGGCATTATATCCATGTTTCTTTACATGCTGTCTAGGGCTCAGATGTGGGTCCTCAAGTTTGCACTTTATTGGTTAAACTATGATCACAGTCTTTTGTATGGTAGTTAAATGGATCAGTTAGCTGTACGTATTTGGGAGAATCAAAGTAAGTTAAGGGAAGCCTAGAAAAAATATAAAACTGTGTTTTCTTAAAAGAAATACTTCTTATTACAATTATTTTGAGTTAGTATAAATCCAATACCCTGAAAGTTAATGGCAATTGTAAATAGCACAGTGTTCTGACTCACATTCTAATATTTCAGGATGATTTTTCATTGGTGTGGCTATTGTTCTTTACAGCTTACATTGAGCTTTAGAACATTTTCTTTTGAGGTATTGAAAATGAACTTTTGTCATCTTTATGGTGTAAAAGTAGTTGTGCTAAAAGTTAAGGGAATCCTTATACCGGTTGTTAGTTCATTGACTTCAACATTCTTCTGTGATGACTTGTAAAATTTTCCATCATTATAGTTCTATATGGACTTGAAATATATATTTCCTTGTGAAGTACCATGGACATTGACAAAAATCCCTAGGCAATGAATGAAAAAAAAACCTTCAATTCTATTTGGATTCTACCTGTTATTAATCATGTGGCCTGGGGAAATGACCTAAGGTTTACTAAAGTTTACTTATTTAATCTGCACAAAGAGGTTTTGAAGATTCCTAGTGGGTCTCAGTTTCAGGTTTTTTTTTTTACCATTTTGTAATGAAAAAATCCCAAATTCAAAAGAATAGATATTTATGGTTTCATTCGATTTAGAGTCTATGATAGAATTCAGACAGAAATATGCAGAGAGCTTCTTCTGCTGTTATTGCCTAGATGAAGTAAGCAACTCAATTTCATTTAGCTATATATTCTGGAATAAACTAGAAGGGTCAAGAAAGTTTCCCTAACATTTTGGCACTCTGGAAAATCTAAGTTTGCAATATTATATCCTTTTCTTCATTTCAGCATATAGCTGGATTCTAAGAAAAAGGAGGATGAGATGTATTGACAGACGTTTCTGTCCCACCTGGTGCTGAAGCCATTCAGTCTCAAAGAAACACAAGAGGCCTACATTAATTATAAACTGATTGGCCTATTAGCTCAGGTTTTGTTATTAACTAACTCTTACATCATACATTAACCCATAATTCTTGTCGGTGTCAGCAATGTGGCTTGGTACCTTTTAGTGAGGCATTGTCATCTTTCTTCCTCTGTGTTGGGTGATGACTGCAGACTGAGCCTTTCCACTTTCCAGATTTCTCCAATTCTAGTATCCTTCTCTATACTTCCTGCTTGGCTAATGGCTAATCAGCATTTTATTAAAGTATTACAATTGACAAATATTAACTACAAAGTACAAGACCATTGTCCCACAGCACTTTCCCACTTTTTTTTCAAAACCAGAACTCTGAGTCTAATATCCTTTGTTTAGCTTTCTTCTTGAACATTATCATTAACTACTTATAATGAATACTCTAAAACAAAGACAAACATCCTGCTGATTGGGGTACTTCCTGCTGAGATTGGGGGTGCTGATAAACACATGGGGACCTAAAGAAAATTTAGGATTGTGGTCAAGTGCTGACTGGAGTGTTCTATGAGACTTGATCATCTCAAAGAGCAGTTCTGAGTCTATTCTGGATGTAGAACTCAGAGAAAACTCCAAGAGAGGTTCTCTAAATTGATGGATCATCTGGTCATTCATTCCTATCAGAGATTTTTCAGGAGGCCTTCCTTGGTAAAACCTGATTTTTCTTAACCCAAAAAGAATCCACAGCCTCTCATTTCCTGTGGAAACAAAAGCAAAAACTGTTATCCAAAGTAGCATATCCTTTGATTTAAATTTTGAAATAAAGGCATTTTCAATATATATATATATAATCCAGCAGAATTTATAATCAAATATCTTTTAGCAGCTGTCTCCTTCCTCAGAAGTCAAACAATTCAAAGACAATACAATAACATACAATATCCAGATTCTCTGTATATGTTCCATTTTTTGTGGCTTTATTTTAAACTATTTCTTTAATTTTTATTTTTAATTTTTGCTTTTTTTGAGACATGGTTTCTCAGTATATCTTTGACTGTACAGGAACTCACTCTGTAGACTAGGTTTCCCTTGAGCTCACAGAGATCTGCCTGCCTCTGCCTCCCAAGTGCTGATATTAAAGGTGTGTGCCACCACACCCAACGACTCTTTCTCTTTTTTTTTGTCTTTATCCTTTTTCTTTTCTTTCCCAAGCCTACATATATTCTTAAACACTATAAACAGTTTGGAGGCTTTTTTTTCCTTCTGAATCTATCTTTGTTGTATATGTCTCTTTTTCTGACTTCATGCATCTTTAATGTGCTAAACGATATGACTAGGATTAAAGCCATGACTTTGATGACTGGATCCACCCCATTCCTTAGCTTTCTGAGAGTCTAGCTTCATGGTGGAGGTACTGGCATAGCCATGTTTATTGTCAAAACTCTTTGGAGTTTCAAGGTCCTTTCCACCACCAAGAAGCATGCTGTCATGTACTCATAAATACCATTTAAGTGCTTTGTGGCAAGGCCTCTTAAAAGGGCTAAATGGTTTTTGCAACTAAAGCTGTGTCTTAAATGAGAAGCACTTTCCTCTAGCAAACATATCCTGCTTGAAAAAATGTTGCTACTAAGAAACTGTGCTTAACTCTGTTCTTTTGTGTCTAGAATTACTTCTCAAGCTCTCTCAGGCTTTAGGTGAATTTAAATGTCCATGTTGGCACTATTTGTTGACAAAGGTTTTTGTCCCACTCAATCACACAGCAATTCAGTCCCAAAGAAACACACAGAGGTTTACATTAATTATAAACTGGTTGGCCTCTTAGCTCAGGATTTCTCATTAACTAACTGGTACATCTTACATTAACCCATAATTCTTTTCTGTGTGAGCCATCTAGCTTAGTACCTTTATCAGTGATGCATTCTCATCTTTCTTCTTCTGTGTCTGGTTGACAGCTACAGACTGAGCCTTTCTTCTTCCCAGAATTCTCCTCTTCTGGTGTCCCCATCTATACTTCCTGTCTCACTACAAGCCAATCATCATTTTATTAAAGCAGTACAAGTAACAAATCTTTACAAAGTACAAGAACATTGTCCCACAGCAGAGTTGTGGGATTTTTTTATAGGCTACATTGAGCTTTTACAACTCAGTCTTCTACTGGGCAAACCAAACTTAAAATCTAGTATAGGTATAATAAATTATGTGTATACATGTGTCTCTTAGTGTGCATGTCTCTGTGTGTCCCTGTGTGTGGTTTCTTTGTGTGTGTGTGTGTGTCTGTGTGTGCTATGTATATATGATGTATGATGTATGCAGAGACTAGAGAAGAAGACTGTTCTATGTACTGTGTATTAGTCCTTTTGACATATAGCCTCTCATTGAACAAGGAGCTATGCTAGTGGCTACTTGTCTGAGCAATCCTCCTGTCTCTGTGTCCCATAGCAATAAGACTATATACATGTAGGTGGCCATATCTATCTTTTTACATTAGTGTTGGGATCTCAGCTTATGTCTTCATGCTTGTTCATTAAAGTGTTCTTCACCACTGAGTCATCTCTCTCATTTCAGATTTCATTTGTACTAGGGGCAGAAGTAAACACACACAGACAGGAAAGTGATTAGTAACAATTACCTTAGAAAGCTACATGGCAGAGCCCTTTAGATGGCAATTGTGTTCACTCAGCAAGAGATTATAGATTGTGTTTTCCAACTAAATAATTATTGGTGTCTGCTGTATTCAAGAACTGTTTTATACTAGGGAGTATAGTTCTGAACAGACAAGATGCTATTTTATGTTGCACAATCATATGGAAAACAGATATCAACTCAATAATTATTTAGATAAACATTGTATTAAAGCATGAACACGAGTTATAGAGGAAAATAGCAAAGTTATAGTTCAATAGTTAAATAAGTAATAGGTCAGAAACAGCATCAGAACAATAGGTGTTAGTCTTCAGAGTTATATGATGTGGGAGTGTTCTCCTGTATTTTGTATTACTCTTATTGGTTGAATAAAGAGCTGCCTGGCTTATAAGATGGGTCAGCCCTTAGGTGGGCGGAGTAGACAGAACAGAAGTTCTGGGAAGAGAGAAGGAAGTGAGCCAGACGCCACGAGCCACCGTTGCAGATGGATGCAGGTTAGACCTTTCCGGTACGTCACCACGTGGTGACTTACAGACTTTTATAATGGGTTAGTTTATGAGGTGAGGGCTAGCTGGGAAAAGGCTAGTGATAATAAGCCAGGCAGAGTTTAAATGAATACCGTCCTCACGTGGTTATTTCGGGTGCAAGCAACCAGTAGCTGAGCGGGCCAGTGGCTGGGGGCTTGGAAGCCTGGTGGCTGGGGAACACAACACACACACCTCTCCCCTAATTACAACAATTATAATATAAATTTAAGAGAGCTATGTGGAAAAACACATGGGGAAAGCACATTAGAAGCAGAAGCAAGAGCATGATGTGTCACTGAGGCTCACAATCAGGTGAACAGACACTGATGATCAAAGTGAGTGGCAACAGACGTGCTGACTGGAATTTACCCTGTCCACTTGCAGAAATCAGGTTGTTTTGCAACAGTTGTTTCCTTTCTTTTTTTAGTACAAATGCAGAGGCAAGACGATTCTGTACCTCGATTTGATTTTAGACACTCATCTGTCTTGAATCACTCCTGAAGCTCACTCTGGAAATTTGCTAGTATAGAGTATGACATTGCTAGCACAAGAATGTATTAAATATTTTTTTAAAAAAAGAACACTTAGCACTGTGATGGCAGTGGCTTCTGACAACCTGTCATCTGACTACTCAGAGAAGTCAAGGGACTAACAAAAAAAAATTCTTTCCTTCAGGCATTAGTTTGACTCAGACCCCATGATTGATATGGCATGCTTGAATTGTCATGTGTCCATCTGTACATCCAGACCTGTTTTTGCACCTTGTCCCTGCAGCTTGACTTAACGTTGTGTCCCTGCTAAAGTGCAGGACCCTGTAACTTATGCATAGCTCAGAATACCCCAACAGTTCTCTTCAGTTCTCTTCTGGGTTCACTAATATCTAAACATTACAGTGACTTCTCTTGCATCATGCTCAGCTGATTGCTTCTGCCTCCAATGAGGTTCCTGAATACACTGAACTCTAGTGTAGTCTCTTACATTTTCTGTAGTCAATTTGTGATGTGTGTGTGTATATGACTAAGTACTAATTTTATTTTGTTATCATAGAATATCATAGAAAAAAAACACTTGAATGGAAATTGGTTTATTTTACCTTATATTCCTAGAGGGATAGAGTCTTTCATTATAGACAGGAATAACCGTTGAAGTGAAGCTAGTGGGGAGTTTAGGAAGTAGAGTGATCATATTTCTTCTACATACAAGAAATATAGACAGAAATCATACATGAAGCTAGATTATAAACCTCCAAGTCTATCCCCGAAGACATTTTCCCCCAGCAGGCTTCTACTTCTTAAAGGCTCCATAACTTGTACACATAGCACCATCCATTGCCTATGTATATATGTATTACTCTGCAATGTGTATGTGTGATCTCAGAGGCATTATTAATATTGAGATTGGACTAAAAGACCCCATGTTTGCCAAGAACTTGCTATCATGGGAAATAGAGACTGTTTGGTAAATTGCACCCAGTGAAGCCCACATAGTTTTTGAATTTATTGTTATACACTTTAATATTGTGGACGATACTAGCATGTCTGTTTATATTTCTGGCAGACTTTTGATGGGTCACTACTTTCCAAGAGCAAGGATGAATACAAGTCAAGTGTTGCTTATAATCACAAGGGAAACAAAGGGAACCTCACACTGAGAATGGCAAAAACAGTCCTGACTTGAGCCATAATGAAGAGCTGCCTGGAGCAACCGCTGTCTCTGCTTTATTCTGTTGTGTCTTTGTTGCCCTTTGCAGCCAAAGGAAATTGAGCTAACAAGATCCTCACTTATTTTTCCTGTCTCTGTATACATCTTGGAAAAAATCACAATGCTTGATCAATACCTACTTCTAATTGTACTGGGAATAAAGATTGTCAAATAGCAATTATGGTCTTCCTTCATGGTGAAATTATATGGTACTGAAGTCTTACTCTCAGTTTCTCTTGCATCAGAATTAACCATTATCCTCAAGTTAGAACTAGTGACTCTTAGTCAATTAGCTCGTATAGAGAATTGTGTGTGATGGTAAACAAAATAAATGAATACAAGTTTTAAAAGGGAAAAGAATAAGTGAAAATTTAAATGCTTAGATTTATAATAAATGCTCATGCTCAAGTGTTTTGCTTCACTATACTTACATAGAGATAAAAAATGTAGCTTATTATTGTAAGTAACCCCTAATTGTTAGTATTCTGTAAAAACTTAATGATTTGGTGGCAGAACAGTACTAAAAATATTTGGAAAAGGAAAATGAGCTTGGATTAGAATCCACCTTTCTTTTAGGAGAGCCTAGCTGGTATCTATCTGGGTTTCTGATTAAAGGGAGTCCAAAGTTCTTCAGCATTTCAAGAATAAAGGAAACTCTATGCTAATCCTGTGCTTTAGCATAAATTAGGAGGACACAAAAGCTGAAGAACCAAAAGAAGAAAGAGACACACATGATCGTAAAGAATATAAAATAATTATGTAGATGTGTATGTGCACACACATGTGTGTGAGCACACGCCCAGGGCCTGGCCTGTTGAATGGAAGACAGCTGTGGAAAAGAGGAGAGCAGCTTCCTGGGTCTGGATTCTCAGGGATGGACAGGCCCTTGGGATGCAAACCGTGGAAGAGGGGGTACAACTGCACATGTGTGTCTGCATGTGTGCTTGTACAGGCAATTTTGTGTGAGGTCTAAGATTAGGGCAATAAGCTTCTCCTTTTCCTGGAGGAAATTAAAAACAATTCCATTAGTAATTGACAATGTCCAGAAATTTATTGCTCCTGATATTTTTTTTGTTTTCCTTAGTATTCCTTTATACTGTCGCTCGGGGACAAGCTCATATTGACATTAACTCATATTGTACTGACAATGAGATCTGTAGAAACTAACAAGAGAAAGGAAGCCCAGAAGTTATATAGTCTGAAGGGTTTCAAATTGAACTGTCTTTTAAAAAATGAATTTTTAAACTAACTCAAGAGACAGGCATATCATTTGCAACATAGATTCTTGATGTGGTATTTCATAGCTTAAAAACACTGTGTTCATTATTCAATAAAGGTCACTATGACAAAAACCACCTTTATGTGTGATAACCATGGAGTATCTGCATATGGGGACAAACAAGAACACCACAACACATGTGTGAAGGTCAGATAGCAACCTCAGGTTTCAGTGTTTTCCTTCCACCTTGATTGAGACAAGATCTCTTAGTCTATACTTCACATATCATGAGCTTCTAGAGATTCTTTTTTTTTTCTGCCCCATATTTTCCCATTTGAATGTTGGGATTAGAGTCAGGAGCTACTGTACCCCTGACTTTCCATGTGCCTTTGGGATCCAAATTCAGGTCCTGACTTGTGCCATACTTGCTTTATTCACCCACTGAACCATCCCTTTAGAGACTAGCTCTAGGGATTTCTGTGCATGAGCTCTCCCACTGAGGGCAGAATAATTCTGGCTTCTTCTAGACTAATTTTTATCCACATGCCTAAATTTATGAGGTAAGAAAATAGTTCATTTGCCTTGAGGGAATTTATGATTGTAAACTACAGTTGATTCACTTCACAATATTTAACCATCTTCATGCCTAGCTCCCTGTGATGATCAATAATATAGCACTAAGTTATACTTCCAATCAAATGTTGCATGTGTTTCCCCAGAAGCTCCAGTGATCCAATATAAGCTTAGAACATAAACAGAACTCAATCTGGTAAAAACATAGGCTGGGCTGAGAGATGCTGAACATGTCTAAATCCAACTAATGTGGCTGGGACTTGAATGCAGGCATATCGTTGGGGTGGAGGTAAACTAACCAATACTGTGTTGATCTTGGAGACATAGGACCAAGATGTGTTCTTATACCCACATGGTAGCTCACAAGGATCTGTAACCCAAGTTCCAGAGAATCGGATGCTCTCTTCTGGCTTCTGCAGGTGCATGCATGCATGTAGGCAAATCACTTATACACATAAAACTTTTAAAAATGATTTAACTGTTATGTTATGTTTTCCTTTATATAAATTGTGCACCCTTTGAAGTAATAAGCAGAAACATAAAGCTTCACACTTGTTTGGTATAGCTGCAATTCTAAAGTCTGTTCCTTCTGAGATTAATAGAACACTTGAATACAGTGAACATGGGGATCATATGGTATTTCCTTCTCTTTACAGATTCTATAGGTGCTAAGGTTTAACCACTGACTAGACATTTGCCCAGCCCTTTAAGCTAGAAGTGGCCCTAAACCTCTAATGTAAATATTTGCTAATTCAACTATTTTTATGTAAACCCACTTCTTTCCTTAACCAGTTCCAAATGAAACATCAAAATCATTTTTTTCTTTATCATCTGTGCCTGTAGCAACTTTTGTAATCCACTTGATTCTTTCTGTCTTAGGTTCACAAACTCTTAATGAGGCTGGAGTGATGTTTCAATGGTTATGAGTGCTTCCTACCTTTCCAGAGGACATGAGTTCAGTCCTATGTTCCACAGACAGGCCACTCATGATCTCTGCAATTCCAGTTCTACGGAATCTAACACACTCATCTGCATATTTGTGAAATATACACAGGAACACACCAATATAATGAAAATAAAAATCATTGACCACATTGGTAATTGCCTCATTGTCAGCCTTTGTTGGAGACAAGATAGCACAAAGTATTCTTTAGAAGTTTTGTTAACTGCAGGTCCTGCTTTTAAGCATCCACCAAATCCATAAATACCTGAAAGTACCTTGTTTCAGAATTATTTGCAAAGACATAAAATCAGGACACTATGCCAATATAAAATAAACATATGAACTTAACAAGGTAAACTGTATGATGTTGATGCCAGATAAATTGAAAATGGGTAGTTTAATAAAGGAATGTTAGGAAAAGACAATTTGATTTGATATGAAATGATGTAAAGTTCTAGAGTAATAAACTTCAACATTTGAGTTATTGTTTTCTACTAGGTAAAAGATATTTGCAGCTTTGGTGTTAAACCTAACTATAAGTTAATCTCACACTTTCAGACATTTCAAATAAGAAATAAGAAAAGAATCTAGCTTGTTCTCAAAGAACAGCTGCCAGTAATATCCAATGCTGATGCCCATGTTTCAAATACTTTCCTGGACCTTGGACCCTATTTAAAATTCCAGTAATCATTTATCTACAACTTATATACTTTTGAAAAACCTTTTAGGAGAATCAAATTCTCAGTCAGAACAATTCAAGTTTGACTGAACAACATATAAATTCTGATTACTTTCAAAGGGAAGAAAAGCAGCAGGAAAAAAATTGTAACATATCTTTTTTATAAAATGTTTATTGTAAAACACTTCAAACTTTAACTTGAGTTATGTTTTGTTCATTTTTGTTGAAGAAATTGATATGTTTTTCCTACAGCTTGGGAAAGAGAAATTCAAGAACTTTGAATCCATTGTTCAGATACTAAAATGTCCTTACCATGGCATTAGACTTGATTTTTAATTTTATTTAGTCTTCTCTAATATATTATATCCCAACCACAGTTTCCACTGCCTTCCTCCATTCTCTCTTCCTAGTCTCTCTTCCCATCATCTCTTCTCTCCCCCAGATCCACTCCTCCTCCATTTCCCTTCAGAAAAGGGCAGGTTTTATGGAATATCAACCCTAGAGAGAAAATTATGTTGCAATAAGATGAGATACCTTCTCAAATTAAAGCTATTTGGGCCAATCTAGTAGGAGGAAAGGAGTCCACAAAGTAGAAAAATAAAGAATCAGAGACATCCCCTACTCTAACTGTGTGTCCCACAAGAATACAAGCTTCATGTCCACAACATATACACAGAGGACCTAGATCAGACCCATACATGCTCCCTGATTGTCAGTTCAGTCTCTGTGAGTCCCTGTAAGTATTGGTTAGTTGATACTATGGGTCATTTTCTTGTGGGGTCCTTGACCACCTTGGCTCCTCCAATCTCTTCCTTCTATCTAATGTTTGGCTCTGGGTCTCTGCATCTGTTCCCATCAGTTGCTAGATGAAGCCTCTCTGATAACGATTATGCTAGGCTACAGTATACAAGTATAACAGAGTATCCTTAGGAAATATTTCATTCACTTTTTGTTTGTTTTTCTTTTCTTTTCTCTTCTTTTTTCTTTCTGGATGTATTTGGTCCTATCTTGGGTCTCTGGACTATTTAGCCTTTGATTTCTGGACCTCCAGACACTGTCCAGTATGGACTTCCTCTTGTGGCTGTGCCTCTAGGCATACCCATTGTTGATGAGTAACTCCCACAAGTTCTGTGCAACTTTTATTCCAGCATATCCTGAAGGAAGGACAAACTATGGATCAAAAGTTTTATGGCTGGTTTGGTGCTCCAATCCCTCCTTTGGAGAATTTGCCAGTTTACAAAGATGACCATTTCAGGCTCCATATCCCCTATGGATTTTTTTCACTAGGGTCTCCCTTGTATATTCCTGGGAATTTCCATTGCATTAGGTCTTTACCTAGCTCCCAAAATGCTTCCCAATTTTCATTGTGTTTCCAAACACATCTTTCCTACCTGTTTCCTCTTATTCCCATCTCTACCTTCTCTTAGATACAACTTCCTGAAGAGAATGCTAGTAGCATGATCACTAAGATCAACAATTAATAAATGGGAATTCATGAAACTGAAAATCTTCTGTAAGGTAAAAGACTCCATTGGTGTAGGAGGGTTCTTTTGTATTTTGTGTGCTTTCATTGGTTAATAAAGAAGCTGCCTTGGCCATTTGATAGGGCAGGACTTAGATAGGCGGGGAAAAGAAAACAGGATGCTGGGAAGAAGACTGGGTCAGGGAAAGAGTTGCCATGAAGTTGCCAGAGTCAGACAAGCTGCATCTTCCCGTTAAGCCCATTATCTCGTGGTGACTTACAGACTACAAAGAATGGGTTGAAATAAGATGTAAGAGTTAGCCCAGAAGAGGCTGGTGATAATGGGCCAGGAAGAGTTTAAATGAATACAGTTTTCTTGTGGTTATTTCGGGCATAAGAAAGCTAGCGGCCGAGAGCCGGGCAGGAAGGAACAAAAGGGCCCACGTTCCTCTCAGGTGCCAGGAACACAGCCACTCCATTTTCCAACACTCCACTAAAAAGACAAAATGGCAACCTACAAAATGGGAAAAGACCTTCATCAATCCCACATCCAAGAGAGGACTAATATTTAAAATATATAAAGAACTCTAGAAATTGGACCTCAACAAACTGAAAAAGAACAGACCCAAACATTATTCTCAATAGAGGAATCTCAAAGGCTGGCAAACTTTTAAAGAAGTGCTCAACATCCTCAGGCATCAGGGAAATGCAAATCAAAACTACTTTGAAATTCCATCTTACTGCTGTCAAGTTAGCTAAGATCAAAAACACATGTGACAGCTCATGCTGGTGAGGATGTTGAGCACAGGGAATACTCCTCCATTGCTGGTGGGGGTGCAAACTTGTACAGCCAGTTTGGAAATCAATATGGCATTTTCTCAAAAGAAAATGGGAATCAATCTACCTCATGACTCTGGATATATACCCAAAGGACAATCTGTCTTATAACAAAGACACTTACTCAACTATGTTCATAACAAATTTATTCATAATAGCCAGAGAAAGTAAACAACCTAGATGTCTCTCACCCAAAGAATGGATAAAGAAAATGTGGTATATTTACACAGTGGAATATTATTGAACTTTTATAAACAATAACTTCATGAAATGTGCAGGCAAGTAAAACCAAAAAAAAATCATCATGACTGAGGCAATCCAGACAAAAAGACGAACACCATATCTACTCATATTTAAGTGGTTATTAGTAAAGTATAAGATATCATGCTAAAATCCATAGACTCAGAGAGTCTAAATAACAAGGTCTCAAGTGGGGACAAATGGATCTCTCTGGGAAGGGGAAATAGAATAGACTTGATTCTTATATTTAATGGTTTATTTCTCTTTGAAGAGATTTCTTTGGGCAGGGGTTGTACTGTTGAGTGTGTCCAGGTGTGTATGCCTGTGTGTATAGTCACAGAAGCCAGAGAAAAACACAGTGTGTCTTGCTCATTCACTCTCAACTCTCCTCCCTTGAGACAAGGTCTCTCACTGACATGTAGTTAGACTGCTGGCCAGAAAGTGATAGAGATTCTTCTGGTTCTGCCCCACCTGCTTCGCAACACTACACACTAGTGATGAAAGCA
>JAQHUG010000320.1:2004509-2034241 GCA_028555095.1 Dicrostonyx torquatus
AAAAAAAGGTTGGCAACTTTCTTGATGAAGTTTTATTACAGTGCTGCTAATGAAAGGTTTTAGGCAGAAAGTTTTAACAGATGATTGACACTCTAATGGAGCCCCAAAATCTTTCCAGGTTGTAAACAGTCGCGAGTGTTGGCCATGGAGAAGAGGGTTTTAGTGGTAAATGGAGCTCCAAAGAACAACCCATTGGAGGAGCTGTCAATCCTCACTGGTTTCAGATATGAAATGTTTTGACTTAAGTACCAAGGGGACACTAGTTTTGGGTTTTATTAGAAAAATAAGAGTTTTATTAGAAGAATCATTGACTCCATAGACAAGAAACAGTAGTTTAGCAGGGTCTTGTAGGAGGGCTGATGCTAACATGGTAGAGGGAGTAACCTCTTGTACAGGTTCTAAGCCACATGATTGATGAGTCCCTGCAGTATGTGTCTTGTCTGCAGTCAGGCTTTCTCTCAATTAGTTATGAGGAAGTGGAGATTGAGAATCTAGAAAAACAAGATTTTTTCTGTATAGATATGAAATTCTTTTACTTATGATCATCACACTTCATCCAAAATGGAGGAGCTTTGCAAATGGTGTCATCCTGGCTAATATCTCATTGTTTTCTTTTTTTTTAACAATCTCATTGTTTTCTTATTAAAAGATAATATCACACAGCTTTTGAATCCTTTTCTCTTCTTGTGTCAATGTGTCTTAATTATCTACAATGTTTCTCTCTGCATAGTCACGTGAGACTTTAGCAACAGCATGCTAGCTCCATCTGATTATACTTATCCCTAGTATCATATGGCAACATGGCTTTAAACTGTGTCATGGCCATGGGTCTTACAGTTTGATTTTAAATAGTATCTAATGGGATAATAATGTTCTGGAAGTGTCTCGATTGAGTAAAAAATGTTACCTGCTTTTCAAATGTTCTTTCTCTCCAGCTCTTTGCCTTGGATCTGTTTATATATCAGATTCATCTTTCCATTTCTATGGCTCTATCTATATCTCTATAGCTTCCCTGTACTTATCTCGACCACAGTAGAATCTGCAACAGTGAATACAGCTCAACATTGTGGTCCATGCAACCCAAGAATGACTCCTTCAAAGCTCCACTGTTATAGATATGGATGTCTCTTCTGAGGGCACCCAACAGAATTTACAGGCCTGTGATCCCAGGATAATGATAGAAATGGAAATGGAGACACTTTTATTAAGAAAGAAAAAACATTCCTGAGAGTGATGTTGACTAGTGATCTACAGAAAGGCAAATGTGCAAAAGCACCTGCCATAAGGCTCATGGCATTTCCTAAATTGACATAGCACCCACTTCTCAGGCTTTAACAGTGTGTGCTCTACTGACTGCACACAACCTGGATAGGAGGTACTTACAGTCTGTTTGCTGTCAATTTGCTTTTATCATACAGGAATCTTGCTATCACTCTCCTAATCCATATTCTCCTGTCACAGCAGGCCACCTACTCAGGGACAGACTAGTTTTGTATGTGATATCCTCATACAACAAAAATTTTCTAAAAGTTTGAGTGAAGCAAAGTTAGTGAGTTCTTGGTTAGGGGAAAGGGCAGACAAGCTTATTGGAGTCTCTTGCTGGTACAAGGACAAGAACACAACTAAATGCTACAGAAACAGCCAAGGCACTGATCTTGAGGCTTTGAAGCTAAATGGTTGAAGAGGTAATTTACAACAAAAGTTAAGGATGAGAGAAAATGTGTTTGTTTACTCATTTCTTTGATCAAGTATTTATATAAATGACAATAAAAGTTTATGAAAATTGGGCAGGCTTATGTGGAAGACATGAACAAAAAGTTAAGAATCAAAGCTTTTTTCCATAATCTGTCATATAAACAATTATTCCATCCTTCCACATGCATGTACATAAACATACACAGAAACAATAATAATAAATGGGTAAATTAAATACTCTTCCTGTAAATGCCTATATTTGTATAAAATGGGTCTTTCCTAGCCCATCCGTATTGTGACTCCTGGACACTCAAACATGATTATCTCTAAATTCTCAGCTTATCGATCCTGTGTGCTCTCAGGAGCAGGTTGAGAAATGCCTCCAGGGGCTTCCACAAAGAGATGACAGAAAGCCAGGCAGTTATCAGCGATGTTGCCTCTTTTCCAAATTGGTCATCAGTATTCTATGGGAGAAATCAACAGAAAATAGTTCATAGCCATTGGTGAGGCATTTTTGCTTTATATAAAATAAATAAGTAAGAAAATCCTTACAAAGAAAAAAGTGTGTGTTTGTGAGAGAGACAACCTCACCTCAGTGTACTTAATGGGTGACAAACACTGGGAGCTATTACTCATTGTGATGCAAGACAAAGGGACAGGATGTTGATGTTGTCATTTCTGAGGCAATTCTCAGGACAAATTGACTGATGAAATATTTCAGCCTGCTGGGAAGGTGGGTGACGATTGTATATTTCAAGGAGAAAAAAGCATCTTAACTGTAACTGTGAGAATGTGTCTTAAAATATCTACAGCAGCATGTGATGCAGTTTTCTGGGAGAAAATTCACCATGAGACCAGGAAAACACATTACATAAATACTTCTTAATAGTATATGGTTGGTGATCACCAATGAATTATCTCATTATCACCAGTGAAGAACAAATGGTGACCAAACCACTCTCAGTCAGGCACATTTCCTAAGATGAAGCAAAATAAATAAATAATAGGGTCACATGAGTTTATGGTTCCTATAATATTCTCCTTCTGTTTCTATGTAATTGATTTGTGGCATTTCAGTATTTCTTTTCAGGTAAGATGATATCATCATTTCAGATTAAAGTAGAAGAAATTAGACAATTCAGGTAATTGTGTATCCACCAAATAGTCAGCCAGAACATAATGTAGATGTGGTTATTTAGAAAAGGGTCTTAAAAGGCTGAATAGATGGTCCAGAGGTTTAGAGTGCTTGCTGCTCTTACAGAGATTTGATTACCAACACCCATGTTAAAGAGCTCACAGCATTCTATATACCCAGCTCTAAGGGAAATGATGCCTCACAGTTGTGAAAGAGGGCCTGATTTTTGTCCCAGCCACCCAGCTAGCTTACATTTGAAATAATTACACAGAAACTGTATTCATTGAAGTACTGCCTGGCCCATTATCTCCAGCCCCTTATTGGCTAACTCACATATTAGTTTAACCCATCTCCATTAATGTGTATCACCACTTGACTGTGGCTTACCAGCATGAGTCTAACCAGCATCCATCCGTCTCGGGAAGGAGAGTCATGGCATCTGCCTGTCTGTCCTTCCCAGAATTCTGTTCTCTCTACTCTGCCCACCTAAGTGTTGCCCTATCAAAAGGCCAAGGCAATCTCTTTATTCAACGAATGAAAGCAACAGAAATACAGAGCAACCTCCTACACCACCTCACCTGGCTCACACACACACATACAAATAAATAAAAATAATAAACATGGGCCTTTAACTAGGAAGGACAGAGGAAGGTCAATAGAGAAGGGGAGGGAAGGGGGCAGGTAAAATAACACTAAGGATATCTATAAAACTTACAAGAATCTATTATTATTTTACCTAAAATTACATACAATACATAAGTCTATATGTATACATACATCATTTGAAAGAAGTTATCCAACTTGCTTAAATAGTGTTTCTCCCCAAAGCCATAGATTGTCAAACAAACAAACACCAGGCATGAGAAACATCCTTTTGAGTTGTTATGGAGCATAGAAACTCTCAAAAATTGTGTGTGTGTGTGTACATGTGTGTGTGGACATGTGTGTGCATATATCATTAAGCACATATGGTGGTCAGAGGACAATATGTAGAGTTATTTTCTCATTCCACCACTTGGATTTGGAGATAGAATCTAGGTCATCACCTTTACCCACTGAGTCATCTTAGCAGTTCTAGGTGAAGATTAGGAGAAATTTTAGACAAAGATAGCTATAGACAGAAGAATTTTGTGATTGCAAACATCTGGCAGGCTTATCTGTCTCAAGTCCAAGCTGAACTATCCATCGCACTCCACCTGATCTCATACCCAATTTTACGTGACAGATGCAATTCTTGAAACCTATTTTGTCCACTAATGGCTCTTGGCCTTCAGATAACATGTCATCCTGGCTCTTCATACCATTTGCAAGTCTTTTTTTTTTCTGTGTGAATTGTTCCTGTGAATTCCATTCTGACAAAGAGATGCAAGCAAGTAAAGATCAGAGGTTCAAGAAATAGGGAATATAGGGTAATTGTGCGAGAGTAGAGATGTGCACATGACAGAAGGGAATGGGGGAAAAGCTAAAAATGAAGCTTATCACCTTATTAGTGTCCAATTTTCTGTATGATTGAAGGGAAAATGGGACCATTCACCCATGAGCCAATGAAGGACTACCAACATTAAAGTCACTTTACATTTTAGGCTGATTCATACAGTAAGCTTGACCTATAGAAATTATCAGCAAATATTTATTGTAAAACTGTTATTATTAAATGAAGTGTTACTGATTAATAATAATTTGTTAGTCCTGTTTGAATCTTTCTGTATATTTTAATGTCTAAGAGGTCACAACATTTAATTTCTGAAAAACTATATCCTTGGATAAAAGTATTTGGTCTTTTAAATGCATAAATCATCTTTAGGTTATTGTAAAACTTTGTGTCATTGGAACAAAAATGTTGAGATAATTTTTAAATGTTTTGTCATTTTATTTTATGTGTATGTATGTGTTCCTAAGTATGTGTTTGTGCACTGCATGCACAACTGGTATTTGTGGAGGACATTGAAAGGCATCAAATCATTGGAACTGGAGTTACAGGCAGCTGTGAGCCACCATGTGGATGTTGGAAATGAAACCTGAATTCCCTACAAGAGTAACCAGTGCTCTTAACTGATAAGCCATCTCTCCAACCCCCTCAAAAAATTTAATACTTAGAAAGTAATCCTGAAGTTCCCATGAAAATATGCCAACATGACATCCCTTTGAAAGTTAACATGCTAAGACGCAATTTAGAGATGAAGAAATAATTCATTATCCCATATCAATGAGCCAAACTATCTTCATTCTCCTGTCTTCTTCCAACCTGTTTTATGGACACTATCATGCCGCTGTGATATATGTTCCTGACTTTTTCCACTTATTAGCTCAAACTGACATTTCTGATTGCTAATATCAGATTAGTTCTGCTTGTTGGATGTCATCCGGAGACGGAAACTTAACTCTATTTTAACAGAGAGATTTTTAAACATAAATAATTGTTAACAGAGTGAACTGTTGCTAATTAGGTTATTCAAAAAGCCATAGAGTATATGAAAGAGTTGACTGCTGGAGGAAACAGCAAGAATCCATTAAACTTAGATGCTTAAAAGAAGTTGAAAGACTGGCTGATGAGCTAGGTTGCATCTAAGCTGATGCTAGAGTCTTTGATCTTAGAAGAGAGGCCTTCCCAGATCTTGGAGAAGCAACACAGCATGGCTGTGTTTCAACAGGGGCCAGGTTTTCTGGGAAGAGTGCTGTCTTATCTTTCTGGTTTTCAGATATCTGTTTTGTCACAGCTGGGAAAAGCACAAACTGAATTAAAGTTGTGCTGAAGGGACTGTTACTACAATGGGCAGTCTTCACTGGCAGAGGCAAAGTAAGCCAGCAAGTGCAAGGTCTTTGGTGCTCGACTCTAGGCCTCTCTATATCACCACCTGCTGGTCGAGTTTCACAGACTTCCTGCAGGCAAAGCAGAGGCGTTTACAGAACTGTGGGTGAACAATTGCAAAGGTCATTCACTTGTTAGCAGCATGAACCCTCCAGATTCAGTTCAACAGCTTGCCCACAGCTCAATTGACCACAACCTGAGGCAGACACATCAGAATGTGAAAATCATTTGGCTTTAATTATGGCATTGACCATATATACATCAGAGTTACACGTTTTATTTTCCAAGATAAGATATTATTCACAGACTCTAAATAAGAGTTAGGGAGAACTCAGGAAGCAGTCACTCATTTGCATAAAAGGTTAGTTTGCTGATGTGGGAGTGTTCTCCTGTATTTTGTATTACTCTTATTGGTTGAATAAAGAGCTGCCTGGCTTATAAGATGGGTCAGCCCTTAGGTGGGCGGAGTAGACAGAACGGAAGTTCTGGGAAGAGAGAAGGAAGTGAGCCAGACGCCACGAGCCACCGTCGCAGATGGATGCAGGTTAGACCTTTCCAGTACGTCACCATGTGGTGACTTACAGACTTTTATAATGGGTTAGTTTATGAGGTGAGGGCTAGCCAGGGAAAGGCTAGTGTTAATAAGCCAGGCAGAGTTTAAATGAATACCGTCCTCACGTGGTTATTTTGGGTGCAGGCAACCAGCGGCGGCTGGGGAACATACAACCCGCACACCTCTCCCCTAATTACAACAGTTTGGCGCCCAACGTGGGACCTTTTAAGACCCCCCTCCAGCTGGGTGGGGCTGTATTTCTCCCCAGGGTGAGGCCCTGTTTCTCCCCGAGCCTGCCTCCCCTCCGCTCCGCTCCACTCCGCAGTGCAGTTGTAGCCCGTCCCACTGTGGAGCCTAAGGCAGGGATCTGTGTTTTCCTCCGGCCCACCGCTCCTGTCCGCTCCAGCCCCGTGATCTCGGGCCAAACTGAGTGGCAGGTTTTCCCCGCTCCATTCCACTTTTCTTGCATTTCTTCGTTGTGTTTGGGACTTTCTGAAATTCAGAGCCGGTTCTGAGTCCTTTCTCGCCGGTTTCTGCGGCCTGCAGTTTGCACAGCATTTGTGATTCTAGCAACAACAAAACTAGAGATGTTAACCATATGCTATTGTACACATGTGCAGGGGAAATACCTGGAGGGAGCATGTTAGGGGAACAAACACAGTGAAAGCGCTCCTGTTATGGAAGTCAAGGTTCGTGTCTAAGGAATTACAAGCAGTAGATTTGTTTTGTGCATGGAGAATGAACTCATCTCCTTTTCTGGAGCAACCTGTCAGAGAAAGACTGAAAAAGAAATGCTCTTTCAACCTCTCATCAACTCCAATTGTTAGTTTCTATGCTGTATGGTAAACCAAGGAAAAGCCTAGCATTTTTTGTTGTTCTGAAGATCTCAAATTATTGCCAAACCCTTTAAAAACCGATTTCACCTTTTCTGTTTCTGAAAGATCAAAACAACACACACACACACAACTTAGTCAATTTATATGTGAAAAGAATAGATGGATGTGAGAAGAAACCGATTGGCAAATGGGTAAAAGCATTAATAAGGATACATTTCTATGTTCTGTGTGATGTACATAAAATCCTTACTTACAAGCTGGGAGATGGAGTGATAGTTAATTTTCTACGTCAACTTGAGTGGGTTACCTTGTACCCACAAATTTATCAAATGATATTATGGACTCTTTTACAGTTTCACTTTTAGGTGAAGTTACCATTTAGTTTGTGTCTCAGTTACTATTCTCTTACTGTGAAGAGACATTATGAGCAAGGCACTTTATAAAAGCAAGCATTTAATTAGGGATTTGCTTACAGTTTCAGAGGGTGAGTCCATGACAATCATGGTGTAGAAAAACATATAGGCAAGCACAGTGCTGGAGCAGGGGCTGAGAGCACACATCTGTTCCCCATGAGAGAGAAAATATGAGAAAGGGCCTAGCATAGTATTTGGAAACCTCAAAGCCAACCCCCAGTGTCACACCTCCTCTAACAAGGACATATATCTTAATCCTTCCTAAATAGTTTAGGAACAACTGGGAACTAATCATTCAAATACACAAGTCTATGGGGACATTCTCATTTAAACACTACAACTTGGTAGAACAGATTGTCTTCTCAATATTTATAGGCTGAAGTCCACTAGGGGAAAGGACTTCAGATAAAAAAATGTCTGACTTTACTTTGTGTAGAAAATAATTTTTCTGCCTGCCTTTAAGCTTGGATGCTGATATTTATATGGCTTCAATTAAATGGAAATAACTATTCTTCCTGGGGTTTTCATCTTCTGGATTTTGTACTTGAACCAGGACAATACCATGCACTGTCTTAGGTCTCTAGGTGCTGTACTATTTACTCTATAGATTCATTCTGTAAATCTCAAAACTTGTAAACCTCCATAATTATATGAGCCAATTCTTTATAAAATATATTATATACAGAGATATATTTATATCCAGATATTTATCCATTTATCATCTGTGTTGTATTAACTGTCTTTCTATTATCTGCTGGATGTATCTATCTATCTATCTACCATCTATTTTCTATCTACTACATATAATCAATCTATCTTCTATTATCTTTCTATTATCTGTCTATATGTATATCAACTTTTCCATTTATTGTCTTTTCTATTATCTCACTATCTCCTGATAATCACTTGTTTATCACTGGTCATCAATCTATTATATAACTCCCTGTTTCCTTCATCCTGGTGCAGCTATTTCTAGAGAATTTTGCTTTGTACAGGTAATGACAAACACATGAAGGACAGAGACAAAAAAGAGAACCATATGGATTTTTCAATTGTGATTTTTATGCTTTATTTCTTTCTTGGTGTTATTATACCAACAAGCACTTCTCCTCAGCTGCCATTCATTTTCTTCTCTCTGACCACCATGGATTGTACATTCCACCTGTTTCATCTTGTGCTTTCAGTTTGAAAAAAAAAACTCTGAAACTGAGTGAATAATTTGCACAATATAACATGACTAATAAAAAACAAGTAAAGAAAAAGTCCATCATTCTCAAATTTATAAGTTTCATTCTCATCTAGGGCACCATCATTAAGCCATGTATTTTTTTTTCTTTGTTACTTTTGCAAACATGAGGACCTGACTGATGATCTTTGCTATCCCTTCTATTGCAGACAATCTATGTTTTCATCTTCCCTAGCAAAAAATGCAAAATGACAGTTATGGTAAAAATAACTTGTTAAGCACAAGTCTGTCCTTGTTTAAAGCTTACAGTTGGATGACTGTGTTAGAAGATACTCTTAGAGAAGTTAAGACATGCTTAACTTAAAGACATTTTACTGCAGTTGCTGCATGACTGTGTGTCTGTACCTGGCCTAAAGAGAAATGAAGACATTCTAAAGAAACACTAGTGTCTCACAATCTGATTATTGAAGTAATAGACTCCAGGAATGGAAATATTCCCAGGAATCTCATCCTTGGAGAAGGAACAGGCATCAGCCAGAGGGAGAACTTGTCTTTCAGAAAAGATTTCAGTCTAACAACAAACATGTCAGACCACCTAAGAGAATGAGAGTGAAAGCCAGCTAATGATGGCTCAGTGGTGAGTGGGAGAACTCTCATCATGTATTGCTTCAATTTATGCTTTGATCATATTTCAGGATCTCTAAGACAAGCATGGACTTGATGTGTTTGCTGGGTCTCTTTTTGACCACATTAATTAAGTATCCTTTTTCTGCCTTCAGAAAGAACCTTTTAATTTGGTTCTTTCACTTGGCTTATTGAGGACTTATGGATAAATATGACTTGGGAAACAGATAAGACTCTCAAGGTCTATAACATTTCCAATTTTTTTGCATCAATCAATGTAAGCAAAATGTATTGCTAGAAAGCAGGTTTATTCCCTTTCTGCAATTTTTCTTTCTCTCTGAATATCCTTTAGTATGCTTTTCTTACTTTCTATTCTATTTGTTTCACTCTACCCGAAACCTACAGGCTTAGGCTCACTGTTGTTGCCCTGTGTGTTTCAGTTTTTTCAATTTTGTAAGCTTTATGTACCAGTGCCACTGTATCCACCCATACTTTATTTCATTTATTATTTTCTCTATACTCTGAAAACAAACCTGGAAGACTTAACAGGTTTCCTAGAGTATGTTACACAGATTGTTACATTTATATTTAAAGAAAAAAGTTCTGTAGCCAGATAACTTAAAATATGTCTAAACAAAATAGACTTGCATTCACTTCCTTTTAGTAAGATCTTCTCAGAGCATTTGGTATGTGAATGTGTTCAAGGAATCAACAGTCAGTTGATCCAACTGGTCTCTCATTTTACATTATAACCAAAAACTCTTTATTTCATTGTTCAGTACTAGAGGTCAAGAGAAAAATGTTTTTTCCAACATCAAAATCCAAACTACTTCACACAATCAAATGAAAAATGAATAAGAATGTTCACCTTTTACTCAGGAGGCAGGTGAATCTCTGTGAGTTCGAGGCCAGCTTGGTCTACAAGAGCTATTTCTAGGACAGGCTCCAAAGCTACATAGAAATCTTGTCTTGAAAAACCAAAAAACAAAAAGTTTGCCTTTTGATATGAGTGTTTGTTCACATTCACACCAGTGCAAGAACACTTAAATGCAGAAATTAAATCATTTTAGAACATATGGACAACTTCTGACTATTCTTCATGTAAAATAGTCGTTCGTCGGGGAAAAACCCACTTGTGAAGTATGAAAGGGTTCTGGGTTTCTTAACCACTACATGCTACATGAAAAGACTGGGTAAAATTTCTGCATTCAGGTAAATATCTAAAACATTGAACACATTTCCTCATTTACTAATTCTCAGATAAAGAATGTATTTAATGTACTCTTTGTCCAGGCAGGTTTATAAAACTTTGTTACAGCATTAAAAATAGCTTAAAGTCCAAGTTCTGATGTCTATCAAGTCTCTTGGTGTTATTAGCAAAGGACGATAGATGGTTGGGTTCCAGTGTTACTGTGTTTGTTGTATGCTTGCTCCATCTTCACCACAGAAAAGAAGGCAAGGGCATATCCATTAAACGTCATGCATATTTTTAATATTGCCCAGTTATATTTCCATGTAGCCTTTTGTAAGTGGTAAGTGCCCTTTTTCCTCAAGTCCAACAAGACTGAATTTTAAACTTCATCGATGTTATTTTTAAAAAAAACATAAATGATACAATTTGTGATAATATGTTAATAACTCACAAATATTGTTTTTACTATGAGATTAAACATTTACTCAATTAGTCTTTGTTTGCTAAAGGTAGTATATACATTTTCTGCTTTTTCTCTTCTAATAGCTTATGAGTTGCTGCTTTTATATATAAAGATTAAGATTTCTCTAGAATTTATCTGTTTTTAAAGTTTTATTTATTTTTCTTTTAAATATATGAATGTTTGCCCCCATTCATGTATGCTTGCAGTGCACATGCAGTCAATGTCTACTGTGGCCAGAAGAGGGCAATGGATCCCCTAGAACTGGGTTTACAGGTGTCTGTCAGCCACCATGTGGAGCTTATGAACCAAACCTTGGTTCTATGTGAGAATAGATAGTGCTCTTAATTTCTTAGCTTTCCTTCTCTAGTTTTTAAAATGTATTTTGTTTGTTGATATTAGCTAATAACCTAGTTCCCTATATAGCTACAAAATTAGCTCAAATATATAATAATCTCAGATATATAAAACCAAATATATCATCTTCATTAAGCAAGTATACATGAGTTATTCTAATCCCATTGGTTTGTTTCAATGTGCTACTTGACTTTCTTTCAATATATGAGAGTATTAATTTTCAAACGTATTTGCTTATTTTTCAGAATCACTTTATTAATAATTCTAAAAGTATCACTGCATTAAAAGTTATCGTTTGATAATAATTTCTTAAACCCCTTCGACTATTTAATACAGATTTTGTTTGTAAAATAGAGTTTGACAATTTGATGTTGTTTTCATTAAATTTCTTTTTAAGACAGTTCTCTCTGATCACACTTACTCCCACCCTCTGTATTCTCTCTCATTCTCAACAACCTCAGCAGCTTTCTTGCAAGTCTACCTGCAGTCTTCATGTCTTCTTGTTTGGTTTGCTTATGGCTTTGTGACCCCTGAGTTTAACCAGGACCATCAATATGTACATGATGTGGACCTATGCACTGGAGTATATGGGATTCACCAGTGGCCAAAAATCTGAAGACAATGTCTCACCCTCATGCAGCATCTACTTACTGACAGTAGCTCCCCAGGAAGTCCCATGGGTCCCATGAACAACTGTCCCATCCTTGACTGAATGTTCACATGAGTAAGTGTGAAAAGAATGCCAGCAATTTTGACTGCTGAGGTCATGACTATAATGTATTTATCATGAGCAATAGATGGATATATAGAGAGAGCATTTCTGAGCTCTCCTCACCATCTTCTGACTCTTGTACTTTTCTAACCCTTCTTTGGAATGCTTTCTGAGAATAGTGTCTAACATAGATGGCTATTTTGGGGCTAAGCAGTCTACAATTACATACTCTCAACAGTAGCAATGAGTCTCTACACTTACTGTTGTTCTCTGCAAAAAAGGAAGCTTCAGTGATCAGCACTAAATTCAGCACTTATATGGTCCTAAAGTAAATATTTAGAACACAGTTGGACATCATACAAGTTGAACAAAACAGTAGTAGGTTCTTCCTTAGACCTGTGACCTCCCTATGAATTGAGTTTTAGCCAGGATTTCAGTTCCATACATGAATTTCCTCCTATACTGTGGGCCTCAAATACTAGCAGAAATTTATACGTTATCTCAATAACACTACTGCACCAAGAGATCCATCTTGCTTAATAGATCAGTAATGTAGCATGCTAGGACCATCATTAGGTAAGACCATTAATGACTTTTCTTAGTTAAGTATTTAACAACATATTTCTTCAATAGTGGGAACATTCTCAAGTTTGGAAGTCGCATTTTTGTGTGAAAGAGTAATAATCCATTTATGAGAACAGCAGCGTTTGTAAACTGATATATGGCTTTATATGGGGAAATATGAACAAATACATACAAGCCAAAGAATAATTCCATCAGTGTTACTTGAAATATCAGTGAATTTATTTGGCTTCTTTAGAGTGCAATGGTGAGGAGCCAAATACTCCTATATCACTAAAGGACAAAACAGAACAACAAAACAACATTCTTTAGATTGGGTAACAACTTATAAAAGCTTTGTCCCTGGATCTCCCTGTTAGACAGGCAGGAGGCTTTGCCATTTAGAGAGTGTCTTCTCCTTAGTGATTGCTACTGCTTGTGTATCCTTAAAGAGGGGCCTTTTAGAATCCTGTAAGTTTTCTGAGCTTCCTGTCACTTCTGAGTTGTTTCCACTTGAGTCTTGTGAGCATTCTTCCATCATGCAGGAGGAATAGTTCAATTCAAAAAAGTTACAAACTGTCAGATTTACCAAAAGAGACAGACTCCTAAAGCTGGATGAAGAGCTTGTCTGAGAAGTAGGCCAACAATATTCTTGTTCTTTGAGAAACCAACATTTAAGAAGGGCCAAGCTAAGTCACTTCCTTATGTATAGCCACAAAAAGCAAATGTTCCACCCACCTCAATGGTGGGTAAGTACATGCAAAGAATACTTAGGAGTAATCTCCTGGAATCTTTTAAGAGAACTGGATATTCTCTGTTATCCTCATTGCTATTCTGATTATAATTTAGAAAAATAGCCTGGTTGGTTCTTAAGCCAACAAAGTATATATTAAAAATGCTTCAGAATGAAGGAAGTAGATGTATTTTTATGCTAAAACTTTGATATCCGTTGATAATCTTAACTCAAAATGAGATATTTGTTTTGGATGCCCATCAGGTTGAAAAGGCAGCAGCCAACTCCAGACTTCCCCTGAAGCTTAAATGTCAACCAACAACAGAATGTGCTTGTTTTTTTATGTAACTATAGAAGAAATTCTATTATTTGATTGATTAAAATACTCAGATTCATTTCAGGTGACCTTCTGCCAGCTCCTCCTGATCAAAGGGCTAGATCCATCAATGAAGGAATACAGACTCAGATGCTTTACCATTACCAGATCACTGGTTTAAGAGTATCATATTGCAATGCATATACTTGGAGTATCCTGAAGAAAGAGTTGTGTGTATAATGGCCAATGACAGGAGAAAGGTACTAAGTGGAGAACAGTGTTACTATTCTATTGCTGTGAAGAGACATCTTGAACAAGACAACTCTTACAAAAAGAAGCATTAAATTGGGAGCTTGCTTACAGTCTCAAAGGCTTAGTTCATTATAATTATTATGGGGGAAATGATGGCAGGCAGGCAAGGTGATAGAGAAGCAGCTGAGAGTTTTACATACTGATCCATAGGTGGCAAGTAGAAAGAGAGACACTGGGCCTGGCAGAGGCTTTTGAAACCTCAAAGCCAAACCCTGCTAAATACTTCCCCTAGCAAGGATGTAAGTACTCTAACAAAGCCACAGCTCCTAATACTACCCAAACAGTGCATCAGCTGGGATCAAACATTCAAATATAGGAGTCTATGGGGGTCATTCTCATTCATACTTTCACAGGCAGTCAAAAGCCAAAGATAGCGAATGTTCCCCCTTTTTAATTATGAATAATAAATTTTCTTTTATTTGACTTTATAAACAGGCTGCGATCGTATTTGTTTGCAAAAATCAGCTAATAGAAGAAAGGAATTTGCATATTTTAAAGTCAAGAAACTAATAAAATATTTTCAAATTTATTCTTAATAGAGTATGTGTGTATGTTTTTTGTGTATGTGTATGTGTGTGTATGTTTGTGTGTGTGTTTTTGTCTGTGTATACATTTGAATGCACAAGTCCACAGTGGCAAGCAGAGTGTATCAAACCCCCTTTAAATGGAGTTATAGAAATTATGAGCTACCTGATGTTGGGTGGGAATCAAACTTAGGAGTTTTGAAAGACTTGTAAGGTCTTTTGTTCTCTTAATGGCTGAGACATCTCTCCGGTCCTGAAAAATTGATAACATTTTATGAGCTAGTCTATTCAGTGGCCAGACTCTGATGGAGAAATGAGAAACAGATAGATTGAGAATACTGTTGAGAAAAAAACATTGGGTGTGAGGTTTATATTCTACTTCTGGAAAGCATGCCTTTGAATACTATGAAGTAAAACTTGAGGTGCTGAGTCTTGCATGGTAATTGAGGCTCCTGATAATTTAAATGAGTATTTATTATTAGTGAATGACATAGAATCCTTAGATCACATAATGACAAAACCGATCAAACTGTAATTGCAGTGTAACTGTGACTTTTGCTCTGTGCATGGGAGCAAACCTGACAAAGTCATTCTTTTATTGTTTTTTTCAGTATGCACTCAGCTAGGCAATTTTTGTGGTTATTTCATGGCAGGTTTACTTAGAAACAGAAAGTCCCAAGAGACATGATGCCTGACTTTCACTGGTTACAGCTCTGCAAACCTATCATAAGTGGTAAATATTATAAGCCTAACTGAATTTAATATGCCTTACCTACAACATAGAGCTTCATTGTGAAACAGTCCCTGCAGTCTGTTGTTTACCTAAGGATCTTCTGGTACCTGGAAACAGCGGCTCAGTTCCACCTGAGCAACATCAAAACAAAGAATCCCATGTCACAACACAACTTGGGGAAAGCTCAAAATTTAACCTTCCCAATACACTTTCTACTGAATGTGTATTGGTTTGGTTTTAGGCAAACTCATGAGCACAAAAATTTGTGAACTATGCATTGTTTGAATTTTCAGAGACAGCCTTCATACTCATAGTTTAATCAGTAGCACACTGCATTACTGATGGTGGCATCAAAAGATTATAACAGAACTGAAGATTTCCCATTGCCTATTGCCATTATACCTGTCATAATAATTGCAGTGTTACTCACATAATTGACATGAATGGGGGAGGTCATCAAGCCTACTAGCCTGCTTCCAATATAAAACTGCACTTCACACAGTTGCTTATGGCATACTGTACTTGTTGATGGCAACTTCTATTTAACCACAGTATGAATTAACTATACTGTATGTTTTTATCATAGTCATGTAGTACAGCCTCACATATATGTATCTATGTATACGCATTTATTTGTATATATATGCATATATATGTGTGTGTGTTTGTAGGTGCATAGTGTGTATATACACATACTTATATACATGCATACACATATTTTGAGTAGATATATAAAGTTACTATAAAAATTGTGTTCTATCATCATATCATCAGTGCCATGTATATTGGATTTTTCCTCTTTTGAATGCATCAATTTCTTCTGTGCTAAATTAAATCTTTTGTTACTTTGTTCATCATGGTTTTAGGAGCAGTAGGCTAACTATTATGCATATGTATGTATGTATATGTCCTATCACATCTGTCTTTGGGACTACTCTGAAATACACACAATCATGAAATTATCCATAATGTTAGATTATATTTCTCTTTTTGTAAAACATAAATATTTTTATAGAGAGAGAGAGAAAATTAGTAGTAACAAACACATGCTAACTATTAAGTTTGTGTGTGTGTATGTGTGTGTGTGTGTAAGACAGAGAGAGAGAGAGACAGAGACAGAGAGAAAGAGAGAGAGAGACAGAAAATTTGGGCCAGCTAATGACTATACCTTTTGTTTTCATAACATTCCTCTCGTGTTTCTACAACATTTCTCTAGGAATAATTTCATTAGGTAAAATGCAAATATCTAGAAATTAATCTGTAAATTAAGTAAAATCGTGAACTGCATTCTGATAGTTTTTGCTAATTGTCAAAATTACACTCTTTGTAAATTAAAACAAATAAGAATTATCAGAATCTTTTGAAGAAGCAGAATTACATCAAAGATTTAGGTTCTTTTAAGGAACTTTCAGTAAGAAATTCAAATATATATGTGCATGTGTTTGTTTTTAGTTCACAGCATACGTATTGTGTAGAAAATATATATTTTGAGAAATAAAAATTGTTTTTAATCATAAAATGACCAAATCTTGAAGGAATATTATTTATAGATACTAATTTTATAAGACAATTTTCTTTACATATGATTGTGTGTACATGTGCATGTGTGTGCATTTTTCTAATTTTGAATTCATAATGCAGCCAAAGTTAACTTTGAAGTTCTCTAAGTACACCCCAAGTACTTAGGTTGCAAGTATGCACTGCCAAGCTTAAATTTTACTCTTATTTTTATGCTTATCCTATATTTTTAGTACAAATGGCAAAAATTAAGAAGATGGGGACAAGTGAAATAAAATAACATGTGAGTAATTCTAACAAAATGTAATAAAATTATAACGTAAATTAGCATGTAATTCTTTAGGCCTTCTTTACTTGACATACATCAATGTCTCTTGCAGTTCACATATGATTCTCATTTGAAACATAATGTGCTGAGAGAGAGTTATGGTGCATGATGCATAACTTTGGACAATAACTCCATCCCTTCAATTCCAACTGTACAGCTCCCTCTAAACCAATTTTCATAGGAAATATATTGAACTCAAATTTCCTTAGCACTGTTCCGTTCAATGTTGTGATGCTGGTGCATAATTGGCCAAATGTTACACTGTGGCTAAAGATCGTTGCTGTGACTAGCAGGAAGGAATTTACTTGGATTGCTTTTGTGTCTCTCCAACACATGCAACTCCAGATATTCTATCTCAAGCAATACCAGCTGAAGAAAGTGTCTCCAGTTTCCCCGTGTGACAGTTAAAAGCTGCACATATGGCTTGACACAGTGAAAGAAGTCACTTAGGGGCTGTGTGTGTCCCACTTCTCTTCAAGATACAAAACCTGTACTGAGTAATGTTGAAAAAATACTGAGGCATAACACCAACTAATGGTAGAGTTTCTTCGAGGGAATAGTATAAAGAGGTCACTACATAGCTGAGAGACTGGACTCTTCAGCTGGGCGGGGGAAGCCCAGTGAGAGGCATTCAAAGTGCCGACATGGAGGTTAAAGCAAATATTTAACTTTTATATTTACTTTGTTGAGTCCATCCTTTTGAAAATAGAACCAACCAAGATTGGTTATCATTGTTTTCCCTTTTTGTTTTTCTTTCCAAACTTACATTTCAACAAAGGCTGACCTTGAACTCCTGATTCCCTTTTCTCATCTCATGTGTACACCATGCCTGGGTCAACCTATATCCTTAATGTAGGCACATGTAGGACACAGCTGAAGTTGTTTCATTTATATTTACAAAACAAGTAAGGCTGAGATTGCTCATCCAACTTGACTGACTTTGTGAGATCAGGGGATTTTTCATGCCCCCATCTTCCCTTTCACTTTCTTCAGCAGAAACACAGCACCATGTTGTGCCTGGAGGCCATGTCTATGATATATAAGTGCAGAAAAAAAAATCTTTACCAACATTGCTGCTACCAACATCTATATATAAAGTTCTTCAATAAAGATAATATGTATAATATTAAATTTTTAGTCTCTAAAACAAATTCATATATTTAATATTAATATTAAATGTAAATTTCATAATAATTAAATTTATAACCAATATTCATATAAAATATGAAATTTCAGAGGAAAAAAATAACTCTACTTTACTCCTTCTAAAGATTTCAGTTTTAATCATATTTAACTGTCTTTGTATCTGTGTGGGATTATGCACTGCAGTCTAGTGTCCATGAAAGCTAGAAGACAATAGATCCCTTGGAGCTGGAGTTACAGGGAGTTGTGAGCCACATATGTAGATGATGGGACTTATCAGGTCCTCTGCCAGAACAGGGAGTACTTGTAACAACCGAACCATGTCTTTCCAGTCACTTTTTTATAAGAGTTCATATTGGTAACATGGGAGAGAGATACTAAAAAACAGTGTAAAGTCCATACAAGTTACAATTTTGTTTACATATGACTTTGCTGACTAAAATCCACCAACTAAAATTACCCTTCATACTCTTTTTTTCCCTTTATGAAAAACATGTTTTCATTAAGATTGGTTATGTGTGTAGATGGAGCCCATACCACAGTGCACATGTGGTCGTCAGAGAACAGCTGTCAGGAATTGTTCTATTCCTCCACTGTGTGGGTCTCCAGGAATGAGCTCAGGTGAGTAGGCTTGGCAGCAGGCAACTGTCCATGCTGAGACGTTTCACCAGCTCTTATCTCCGAGTATAAACATTAGGTTTCTAGGACTCATAATTCAAATTGTTATCTGTGAGATGCAATGCATTTGCCATACTCAGCTTCATTCCTTAGGTGAGGTGTTGAATAACTGTCACAGTTCTCATGGCACATGACAGTTTCCCGCAGGTTTACAGCTTCTGGCAGGGGAATCTCATATTTCGCAGGACACTGAAAACAGGTCTCTTGTTTTGCATTGTTTGTCTGTGATGTTGTTCTTTTGTTTGTTTGCATGTCCGGTTCTTTAAAATCAGGGTGTCAATCTGTTGTCTAAACTAGTCTTGAGTTTCTGAACACCTAGATATGAATGAACCTTCCAACTCAGTCTTCTTGGTCTTGACAATAAAGATGTGAGTCGTTAGACCTGGCTCTGCTGATACATAGAAGACACACTCAGCCCTTTACTCTAATAATAGCATATGAAGGAGTATTTGGGATAATAAAGATCCACTAATTAAAATAGCCCATTCACTTTTACTCTGCAAAACATGCGATTATGTTTCACAGCAGTAGGTTTTGCTGTTTGTTTGTTTGTAATGCTAGGGATTGAACTGGAACTCTAGGCCTATTGCATACTAGACAATATTCTACCACCAAACATAGAAATCTTAGAAATCAAAAACAAAAAAAGCATTGTTTGGCATTTTAGGAAAATGTATGTTAACTGAGTGAGGATTTACTTATTTCCTTCATGGCAGACATAGTCTTTCAGATTCCCTAATTCCCAAGTTCCCCCTTTACCTCAACCTCACGGTGGATTTTTGACAGAATCTGAACAAGCTCCTGTTCTCTTATTTCCCAACCCCCACTCTGTATATATGGGCAAATAAGGGACATAGAGCCTTGGTTACTTTATAATAAATATTGAAGTTGAGT
This sequence comes from Dicrostonyx torquatus, assembly GCA_028555095.1. NCBI lineage: Eukaryota > Metazoa > Chordata > Mammalia > Rodentia > Cricetidae > Dicrostonyx > Dicrostonyx torquatus. The sequence continues at coordinate 2,024,222 of JAQHUG010000320.1, forward strand.
ATTAATTGGCTTGATTTTTTTATCCTTCCACTCTATAATTTCAGTGCATTTATACTTACCTCCCATGAATATAAATTAATTGTCCAGTTAGTAAGAAATTATTTTGGGAACAACTATTTGAATATGTACTAAATCTGAAAGACCCCAGAGACCTGGGTGCCTTCAACCCACCATCAAGACACAAGACATCAGAGGCCAGCTGGATGCAAAATGCAAGAGGGTTCATTTTCTCAGACCTGAGGATGCTCAGCATTTGAAAAACTGAGCATGCCTTTACAGACTAGAGTCAGTATTTATATTTTACATGAACAGATGATTATACAGTTTCTATTAGCTACTTTGAGGCGAGGGAAAAGTTCAGTTATGTCAGCTTGACCTTGTCTAGGTACATCTTGTGTTCTCTATTCATCCTTTATCTCTTTGTTAGCTAGGCCCAACTTTCAGACTATAGGCTTACTGTTGCCATGGGTCCGAGTGGCCTTGCTTTAAAGATACCAAGGCACCTGGAATCCTGCTTCTGCTAGCAGGGAATCTTGGCTGATGTCCCTATTTTGGGTTAGGAGAAGGGGAGTCGTGGCGTTACCGCTGCTGTTAACCCATTCCATTTCAAATCTATACCTATATCTTAGTTCTTTGAACTGGTTAAAATATTATATGTCCAAAAAAATTTAAGAAGTCCTGCCTTAACAAGGTCAGCATTTCTGAAACAGGTTGAAGCAATATAAAAACAACCCAAAACTTTATCATGACAAACATGATAAATGGAAAGGGAAAGGGCTTTGTAACGCGAGGGCCTGCTTGTTGGGGTTTCTGTCCTGCCCAGTTCCTATAGCCAACAAGTCCCAAAGAAAATTACACAGAGGTCTCTATAAGTTATAAACTGATTGGCCCATTAGCTCAGACTTCTTATTAAATCTTGTAACATATATTAACCCATTATTCTCATCTATGTTGACCACATGGCTCAGTACCTTTTTCAGTGGCACAGATCACATCCTGCTTTTTCTGTGTCTGGATAGGACTGGGGAAAAATGGGCTTCCTCCTTCCCAGAATTCTCCTGTTCTCTTTGACCCATCCCTACTTCTTTTCTGTTTGTTCCACCTATACTCTCTGCCTGGCTACTGACCAATCAGCATTTACTTAAAACATAATTGACAGAATACAGAATTGTCCCACACCAGGGCTTCAACTTGGACAGTGTAGGATCTGCCTTGAACCAAGGAAGCATGACTGAGCTTGGCATCACAGCCATGTCCCTGCAGTTGAGATGTAAGGCGACTGCTGTCCCAGGTTTGGTCAGTGTTAGGGGCATCATCTAATGTCCTCAGGTTGCAGTGGCTTTGGTCAGAACAGGCAGCACCAGTTACTTCTCTTAGCACTGTGAGGAGGTGAAGAAAACAGAAAGGCTGTGTCCTACCGGGTTGAGGGATAAGGCAAGTGCAGGCCTCTCTGTTGCAGAGAGAAAATGAGATTGAAACTTTCTGTTCTTATTAGCTTATTAGCATGAAAATGAGAGGAAATTCTAGTAAGCATTTATGATAAAGAGAAAAGGCATCTCTGGCCATTGCTCTGCACCTCTGCTTGTTTCTATCTATCCAGAGCTTCCCTTCTTTTGTGATGCATGCCAACTGAGGGTCTGCCTTCTCACTTTATTACAGTCTTAAGGCTCGACTCCCAGGGCTACATGCCAACTGATCAACTCACTACTCACTTTAATGAGAATAAACTTGCCTTTCCAACGTTTAAAATGGAATCCATGCATGATCATGACTCAGTTATGAACACGGATGTTAAATAGAAAGACTGAGGTTTCTATAGGTAAACCTCTGATACACAGTTGGAAACTTCCTCCAGCCTCAGGTTCCTTAACTAGACAACACACAAGAGACTGCATCAGTTCAGAACTGTTGGACTGGTCAAATAATGAACTCTTGATCATTTGAGTTAATGGGCTGTTTAGTGTTAATGTCAGTTGACTAGAATCACTTGGGAAGGACCTCAATTGAGGAATTATCTGATCAGGTTGGCCTGTGGCATATCTTTGGGGGATTATCTTGATTGTGAATTGATTCACCCCATTGTGGACTGCACCATGCTTCAGATAGGGTTTTTGGAACTATATGAAGGAGAAGAATGCTAGTTGAGACAGGCATTCAGCCAAAATGGAGGCATTGAATTCTCATTGTCCTTGAATTTGAATGTGGAGTAGATAACTCATCAATTGCCTGCTTCTCTGACTACTTTACCGTGACAAAGTGGATGGATTCAAGTTCGAAGGTGCTAGTTTGTTTAATTTGAAGCTAACTCATGACAGAAACATGATGGTGAGATCAGCAGTGCTATTTTATACATGGTTATTATTTTGTATATTCAGTTAATTTTAACATACCATTAGTGCTTCCAACTCACAATCATTTTTATTAGGATGATCTGTTGAAAACAAAACTATTAATGCTCAGAAGCAAAATTAAAGAAAAATTATCATTGCATGAAAAAGGCATCAGAGCACAAAACAGTATTTTCCAAAGTGTATGTTAGAAACACGGGCCCTTCAGTTTAATTGCTAAAACAAGTAGGAAATACTCTAGAGAATTTCTTGACTTAAAATTATGCAGTAACATGACTGCATTAAAGACTTGGAGAAGTCACTTCTAAAGTATAAACTTTCTCACCACATCTTCCGGTGTCAGCAGATTCATTTGGCAGTGGATATGTGACATTAGGGGTAATTGTTCTCTACTTCATATATAAATTTGAGTTATTTTCCTTTCCTTTGGGCTTTTAGCCTTCTTTATGAAAAAACAATCTTTTTTCATTTCTGAAATAAATTAAATGTAGAAAATATAAATCTATATGGTATTCTCTGACTTTACCTAATTTTCAGGCAAATAAAGTTAATACTTTCATCTTATTAGCAGGCATGAAAGAAAAAGTTCTATGCATTAATTTTTTTACACTGTGTTTCAGTTATTTCTTTTAATTGGAAACTTCAGTTGCTACCTACATCTTGGATGTTCATTGATTCCTACAACCTTTCTAGATCTCTGTCCTCTGAGAAAATATCTCTCAACATGAGTGAGCCTTGTGCTTTAGAGAGAGTTCTCATGCATGTATAACAGGAATAGCTCCAGTCTAAACATAACTCTTTTCTTTACAGTGTTTAGCTTTGTTTTATACAATTTGCTTCGACCTCTTGGCTGTTTTTATTTTTCCCAAACACGTTTACTCTTTTCTTTGCCTTATAAACTATTTTCTTTGCTTTGCCAAGACAAAACCCCTGACAGGAGAAAGATAAAGGGCAAAGAACTACTTATGCTGGCTTCTGATTTTGCCTATCATGGGTTTGGTTGGTAGGGTCCATGGCTGCCTGGGAATGTGGCAGAGGCAACTTGAATAGCGGCACATTGTGGATCAGAGAACAGAACAGAAGCAGGACCAGGCTCTCATCTTCAAAGAGCCACATCCTGTTGAAGATTTTATTACCTACCCAGGCAGTATCATGAGTTGAGTAAATGAATCTATGGGGGGATATTTCAATTTTAAGTGGTAGCATACATTATCTTTTCTCTTTTTCTGGATTGTGTGTGTGTGTGCGTGTGTGTGTGTGCATGTGTGTGTGTTTATGTGTGGGTCTGAGAATAGGGAGCACCTTCTCTGATACTGTTGTCACAGGCACTTGTGAGCTCAAGTGTCATATATCCTGTTTCAACACCCAGATTCTTAAAAAGCTCATAACCTCTGCTGAGTCTCTACCATCTTCCTGCTTTCCCATCTAAAGGCTAAATCTTCTGGTTTCACCTTATCCATTCTTCCCTCATAAGTCCATCATAGGTGCCCATCTTTTTTAATTTTCTGATTATTTCCAGTTCTTCTGTGTTGATGACATCTCCCATTCCCGACATTTTCCTATTTATCCTGATGGACTGACAAGCTTTAGCATTTATTCATATTACAAAAACAAAGAACTTATTGGGTGATTATAAATTGTCAATCACTCTGCCCTTGAGACCAGGTCATGGAATGGAACTTGAAATAAATGTTTCAGAGGCAACTCCAGCACAGTCAGCAGAGCTCAAGCAAATACAGACGACCGGGCTTCACAGAGGAAACAGCATGCTCCTCGTAGGAAACAGCTTTACAAGCTGTAAAAAGACTCGAGAGTCTTCCTGCTCATTGTCTCTGAGCTTGTTTATAGTCTGGGGAATTGTAACTCATAGTAATATAAAATCATTCTCATTTACAAATATATCTGTTCTGTCAAGTCTCTTTGTAGTTTTCTGTGGAAGTCTCTTTGCTTCTGGACATCCATTTTTATTTTTCTGGTCTAAAAGATGCCTCTTCTCGGAGATCAAAAGACAGGATTGCCAAAGCAGACTCAAAGCTTCTCTCTGATTTTGTCCTGTCATGCTGCATCTCTAACTGTGGTGGAAAGGTGATCCTGATCCATGCATGGTACTCCTATATTTGCCCCTAACAAAATAAAATCACTACTGTATGTTCCACTCGCTGAACAGAAAGCCTAATCCAGAGACATGAGATTGTGTAGCCATAAAATGAGTTAAACTTTCCCCTAAAGTGTGCTGCTCTCTGCCTTTCTGATAAGCCCATAGTGCTTATCATGAGGAGACAAACACGTGGCAGAATCTGCCCAAAGGGGAGATTCTCACAACTACCGGACAAAAGCCCTGTTGTAGATCCTGAGAAAGGAATTCTTCTTTTTATTGCTGCTTGCCAAATATTGCCACCTGCAAAGAAGATGTTTGTTCCTACAATTTCAATTCCCGTAAACATGCTTCACTATAAAGGAAATTCCATTCAATAGGCAGAGAACTCAAGGACCACCTGTTCTGTGACCTATAAAAGCTGTAAGAACGCATAGGAGCTGCAGGACCCTTTCATAGCATGAGCTTGCGTCTTCAGCCCACATGCCAATAAAAATGTTTTCTTTGTCTTGAGAGTGAATGATTGAATTCTTACTGTTTTTACAGAGCAACTCAATGTTCTTCCTGTAGGTAAGCTGTCGAATCCAGAATTCCTCCTGAAAGGTGGTTAATGGACTCCAAAACCTCTTTTGTTCATAGCCAGTCATCAAATCCAAAATGTTATTCTAACTTTCTATCACCTTTCCACGTGACAGTTGGACATAAATAAATACATTTTCTTTCCTTGCTTGACGATTCATGAGACCATCATTCCAGAAAGACTTCTGTCCCATTCCAGAAGAAGAGACTATGTAGAGAATAAAGAAGGACCAGAATAAGCAAGACTTCCTGGACATCCCCCTCCATTTATTAACATTAGTCATACATTCTCTTTGTCCTTATCTCTAGACAACTGTGAAAGAGAGACCACCATAGGTGCCTAGCACCAGTGTCCTTTCAAGCCTTAACACAGGGCCTCATAATTCAAATAAACATGGCTAGTGTTTTTGTTACCACCTTATTCTCTTAGCTAGTCCTATTAGTTTAAAAACCAGATTCAGAAAAAGTCAGGAACAATTGCATGTGTCCATAACTCCACATGAGGAGATAGGCCGATTCCTGAAGCTCACTGACCACCACAGTGGCCATATTGGTGATCTCCAGATCCAGTGAGCCATGCTGTATGAAAAAGTAAAGTAGAAAGTGATCGATACTCTGAAATAGACCTCTGGCTCCTGCATGCATGTGTGGTATATGTGTATGTGTGTGTGTGTGTGTGTGTGTGTGTGTGTGTGTGTGTACAAACCACACCCACACATGTGCATACATTCACATGATTGTGTGCACACACAACATACATTCCTACATAAATCTGTACCAGTGACCATCTCAATACTCACTTAACTCATTCCCATCTTTATCCATGAAAACTTTTAAAATAATATTTGCATAGCATAACTGTATCCCCAACTCACACAGACTGGCATATACAGCCATTTCTGGCTTATCATGCCTGCCAGAGCTAGTACAGTTGAGTTGAAAGGAAAATTAGAAATTACCACGTCCAAAACTCTCCTTGCATAGAGGAGGGCAGTGCTATTTATTGCCTCTGTCTACAGTGCCACATGCCAGGTGCACTCCATTTGTGAAGGACTTGTTCTCAGGTACTCAAGTTCTGTGCCCTCAAAGGGACCATTCACAGGCTTCCTTTTTTCTCTAGTTCTGAGTACCTAGGGAGTGATTGACCTTAGAGGTGTCATTCTTTATGCAAATGAAAAGAAGCTTCCTCTTGTTCTAATGCAGATAGAAAATGAATAGGTCCCCTGGATTCCTGCTTTTTATTAGCCATTCTCCTGCTCCCAGGAGAAGCCCTTGCTCTTCCAACTTTCCAGTGAAGTGCTCACACATCTTAGTCACTCAGCAAAGTTTGTAGTTATTAGGCAGTTCAATTTAATATTCCTAATATATTTCTTTAGCAATGTGATTCCTCAGTGGTAATTAGGTGTGGCTAAAATAATTCAGAAAGGTGTTAGGGTAGATATAAGTATGTTATATTTGATTAGAGGCTTTTATACTGAATTGAGAAGTAATTTTTTAATAACATGCTTTTTTTTTAATGAAAGAAGCCTCCTACTTCCCAGTTGTCTTTAAAAATTGGTATTACCTATACAGATAATACTTGTGTTTCTAATGGCATCTCAAACAAGGATGTTGACAATAGCAAACTATGCCTGGACAGGGCCATGAGTTTCTCTATAATAGCACCTTCTCTCTCATCCCAAAATAACTAAAGAACATACCTAATAATACCACCTGCAGAACACTTACCATAGAAAATTATTTAAACAAACAAACAAATAAAAATCTTAGTCAACCAGCACTTATTAAATCTTAAGGTTTGATTAATTTTGAAATTTAGCTTTAACTTGTTGTGTGTGTTATCTTTTGAGCAATGTAACCTAAGAGTCACATGATTGTCTTTATCATTATAATAATGAGAAGACACTATATAAGGTGGTCTTCTGGTCAAACATTCCAACTCATATCTAGCATGTGCACTCTTCCTTGTACCTACTTAAAAAACATACTAACCTTGCTACTCTGATTTGTGTTTCATAATTCCTTTCTGCTGGGAAGGGAAGAACTCAGGGCACAGTGGGTTGGAGTGCCAACCAGGATTGCTCTTATAGCCTGAGTTTCCTTCTGTTGAAGAAAAACCATAGTTCACATATTAAAGGGATTAAAACAAATCTCCTCTCTTTGTGTAATAACATATGGAAGCGTTAGGAAGGCATGTGTTATGCATAATTTCTCTACTATATTCCTTTGAGTTAGGGTCTCTCACTGAATCTGGAACTAGACTGGCAGTCAATAAACACCAGGGATTCTCCTGTGCTGCCCCAGACAAAACAGGACCTATAGGCATAGGTGGCCATGCAGTTTTACTTTTGAAGATTATGTCCAGAATTTAAACTGTGGTCCTTATGTTTGCATATCAAGAGCACTTACCCCTCAGCCATCTCTCCAGCTCTTCATCTTCTATTATTTGGATGGAGACTATCTTAATAAAGTTTACTTGTTCTTTGGAAACTGTGAGAATTGTTTCCAAGGACTTTCAGAGATATCATAGTCCATGAATGCTGAGGTTTCATATATGAATCATATAATATGTGTATATAATTTCTACATGACCATGTGCTAGACCTCTCATGTGTAGAAGGAAATGTAAAGATAAAGACTGCATCAATTTGTGTTATATCGTGTTGTTTCTGGAATATGATAAATAAGCTCTTGTGTATTTCCAATTCAGAAGTAATTTTTAAAGTTAATATTTTGGGTCTGTATTTTTTTTTTGAAACCTCCATGTAAAACTGAGAGAAATAACGGTTGACTAAAATTTCTTTTCTGTATTGTCTTGCATTTGTTGTGGACTTGTTGCTGTTGCCTCCTGCATGATCCCATTTGGGGGGTGAGCTGGGGGGTGGCAGTAGTAGCGACACAGACTCCAAGGGATTTCAATACAGCTCTTTATTGTTAAAAGGTCAAGATTTTTTTTGTACCAGGTTAGGTACATTAATCTGCCGCCAGAATGTTTTTCATTGTACTTATTGAAACTAGCGTTTGCTGCTGGCATGTTGTGATTGACTAGGAGTGCATGTCATTAGTTACCATGCTTTTGGCCCATTGGCAGGTATTTTGACCAATTTTGTTTATTCATTGTGAGTTTGCATGCGCTTACTTGCATTTGTGCTATTGCCCTGCCTCATGGTCTAGTCTAACAGTCTCACTAAACAAACGATGCTTTCATAAAATTCTAAAACACACATGCATACACACACATACACACACACACACAACTGTGCACACATGTGCGCACATGCATGCCCTTCACAATGTCCTTTTGAGCTGAACACTAGTATCACCCATTTTGCAGTGAAGAAACAGAGCAGAATGTCATTTAATTTACCAGGGCATTACTGAGAGATGTGAATGGTCCACGTCCTATATAATTTGATAATTAAAAATTCACAAGGAACAAATTTAAATCTCCTTGCAGATGTGTAGCCAAAAACAAATAAGATTCAATTAGCTATTTGAGGTTACTGCATCAGCTTGGAATCCAGATGTGAATCCTGTGAATTCTGTTTCCTTGACTGGTGTATTTTTATCAACACATTTAAATTATTTGATCAGAGGTGATTGCAAATAATCAAAAGTATTATCTCAACCTAAAAACATATAACTCTAATATACCTGTCACCCCTAGTAATGACTTACTTTGGACATGGCAAGAGTCTCAGAATAAATGAGCTGAAAAATTGCATGTATGCTTGTGCAGAGCTAATGGTATTGCGGTGTATCTCATTTAGGGTTTCTGTTGCTATAATGAAACACCATAACCAAAAAGCAAATTGGGGAGGAAAGGGTTTATTTGACTCATTGAAGGAAGTCAGGACAGGAACTCAAAAAGGACAGCAACCTGGATCTAGCACCTGATGAAGAGGCCATGGAGGGGTGCTGCTTATTGACATATTCCCCATGGCTTGCTTAGTCTTCTTTCTTATAGAACCTAGGACCACCAACCCATGGACAACACCATTCATAATGGGCTGGACCCTCTCTCACCAATCACCAATTTAAAAAGTGCCTTACAGGCTTGCCTACAACCTGATCTTATGGAGACATTTTTTTTAAATTGAGGTTCCCTTCTTTTAGAAGACCCAACCTGCGTCAAGTTGACAGAAAACTATCCAGTATATGGTGTATTCACTTATCCTATCTTCTCAGATCTGGCATTATAGACATTCAGTGCTTGGCTCTCCAGAAGTCCAAATGTCACTTCTAATTAATGTCTTAAAATAGATTTCACAGTTCCCTTCCTGAAAGTTGCTCCCTTCTTCCTGGGCTCCTATGCTTCTCACTTAGGAAATTTGAAGGTATAGAGTGCTCACTCTTGATTAAAGGAGCCGTGTCACAGTAAACACACCACTATTTATTTAAAACATGGTCAGTGATGCTGATTTGAAAATTAAGTGCTAAAGACTCACCATTTCTATGACTCTATCACTGTGGGTTTAAGGCCATGTGTAGTATATTTTCTAGCCATTAAATCTAAAACACAGACACAAAGGAGGTTCAGCCTCATCCAAACAAAGATGAGAAGCAACCATCCAGGGAAGTGTGGCTCCAAAGTGTGCCAATTGCACACTGCATTTCCCATATGCAGTGAGATTACTGCATATGGGAAAGTTGTAAAAAGTCCTGGAAGATACTTGAATGATCTAGTTATTTGCTTTCTCATTCCTCTTTTCTTTTGGAGACATGAATCCACTATGTAAGTTTTCTTATTATAATAAATGAAATCCCATTTAAATTTTTTCTCATGTTTAATAAAAATCATAAGCCCAAGAATTTCAATTACTACTTGATACTTTAGTTTGGCTGATCTCACAGGGAAAAGACAGGCATTAACTCTTGGGGACTTAGTAATAAGATTAAAATAAGAAGAAATGAATAGAAGGATCTTTCAGAGCAAGGCCCCATCTACAGGCAGTTCCACTGCAAACTGTTCCAGGGAACAAGAATTTCTTTTTTTTT
>JAQHUG010000320.1:2046127-2072471 GCA_028555095.1 Dicrostonyx torquatus
AGGTATACACAGATTACAATACCCAAAAAGGAGCTCCCCGTTGGAGTACGCAGGTCGGCGATCCAGGCAGAGAGAGCGCTCCCCACCTGAGTTTGCCATTTTATCCCCTGGGCTGTGGTGACCCGGCCCCATTAATTAATTAGAGGGGTGGCAGCGGGTGTGGTCACAGGCTGGGATGGTGAAGACCACACCCCTTCAGTCTATGACTTGGAGGTAGCAGGACATGCTGTAAAGAGCAGTCATACTGTCTATATACTGGATAGGAGAGGGGCCTGAGCCTTGTAAGCTGTCAAATTACTGAGTCTAAAAGATCCTCCCTCCAGACGAGAAATGTTTTAATTTGGAAGATACTAATTCCAAAGCAATGGTGAGTGTCTGGCTCCTGTGCCCTCTTGGGTATGCTACAAGGCCATAGCATGCCCGTACACTACCATATTTATTTCCCAAGGCTGCCATAGCAAAGCTTGCCGTCTTCAGGGTTCAAATACTAACAGAGTATGTTTTCATCATTCTAGGTGGGAATGTTGCAGATTACAAATTAATTTGAGCATATCTCTCTAATAATGATGGTGAAATTTATTTCCCTGAGTGCTGTGTGGTAAGGTTAAGGTACGGAAGGAATTTTGATAATGCTGAGTAGGTATTAGCGAAAAATAGTGAAAAAAATATGTATCTCTATTGTGATAAGACTTCTTATTATTTCCTGGTTGCTCAGCCCCCAAATAATCACATAGAAACTATGTTATAAAACACTGCTTGGCCCATTAGCTCTGGCTTCTTATTGGCTAACTCTTACATCTTAATTTAACCCATTTCTGTTAATCTGTGTGTCATCACATGACTGTGGTTTACTGGCTAATGCTTCAACATTTGTCTCCAGTGGGGCTACATGGCTTCTCCCCAACTTCGCCTTCAATCTCTCTCTCTCAGCATTCAGTTTAGTTTTTCCCAACTAACTAATTTCTGTCCTATCAACAGGCCAAGGCAGTTTTCTATATTTATTAACCAATGATTTTCACAGCATACAGGGGGAAGCCCACATGATATCTCATTTTTCCTTCCTGTACACACAGCTCAATGCAAAGTAAATCTCTTAGAAAAGAGTACCGAACAAAATATGTTTTTCTTTCTTCTTTCTTTATCCCTTTTCCTTCCACATTTCTTTCTCTCTCTGTTAATTTCCTCCATTTCTCTAATTCTTTGTCATTAGAAAGTCCTATTTTCTATAGTATAAGAAGAAACTGTTCGTTGCAATATTTGCTTTCAAATGAAAAAAATGAATTTAGTGATAGCTAGATGAAAGGGAGAGTAATCTCCTTTCTTTTATTTTTATTACAATACCATTTATCACATCACAGTCACATGAATTATTTGGTGAAAACTTTCAATTCTTTCTTGAATTAAGAATGATTGTCGGCTTAATCATATGTTAGCACTTCATGAAATGAATTGGGTTTTCTGGGCCTCAGTTCACTTTAACAAATTTAAATAACTAGTGTTAGAAGGCAGAGACAGCAGAGCTCTAGTGATTATCTGTCATGGTGAGATATGGGCAACTGGTGGACATGGCTCGTACCAGACTCAGCCAACAGTGTACAGAAATAATTTATCATATATGTTGAATTCAAGTTGTGTAAATGAACAGAATATATTTGTGATATTGAAGAGACATTGTGTGGCTACTTTTGACTAGAAATTGGTAAAAAAATATTTTAAAAAGCCAAATAGTATATTTTAGGCTTTGACAATCAAATTACGCATACACACACATGCACACACACACACACACACACACACACACACATGAGAGAGAGAGAGACAGAGAGAGAGAGAATCATATAATATAAGCATTTTGTATTTTTCTTTTTGCTTCTTGTCTCCTTCATTTTTTTCTTTAATAAACCTTTGAAATTACAAAATCTATTCTTAGTTTGAGATCCATCCAAAAGCCTAGGCTGTAGCTTATTGACTTCTTTTCTAGGTACTCCATTTCCATGCTATCTTTCTACCTTATTAATCTAATGTGGGACTAATTTGGTCCTTTGTGTTACTGAAGGAAGTGCTCTTGCCTGAAGAAGATTTCTAAGCCCTGAGAAGTATCAGGAGATGCTCTGGTTCAAGGAAACTGGCAAGCATTCCTACCTGAGGATAGCTGGTGTGCTGGCCTTGAAAAAAAAGTAATTACATATTGGTAATGAGTGTTTTACTTTAAGCAAGGTTAGCATTGAATGGGAAAGTAAAAGTTCTATGGCCATGAGGAAGAATTTCTGAGAAGTAAAACTGAGAGACTGAACTGAGAGCAAGAATAGAAAGCAAGAATGAACAGTCATGGTCATGGACACTTACATATACTATGGAACACGCTTAGGAAAAAAGAGTTTATCATATTGATCAGATTAGAATGGAGGGGCAAGATGACTCAGTGGGTAGAAGTGCTTGCTACACAGCCTGAAGACCGGAATTTAATGTCCAGAACTATGGTGGAGAGAATTGACCCCCAAGAATCATGCTAGAACTTCCTCATGTGTACTATGTCACATATGTGCTATCACTCACACATATCCTGTATGGACACAAATATAAACAATGGTAATAAATAAAATTGTAGTAATGAGCACAGAGCGGGCTCTGAGGGCTGCATTCCCTGGTGCCAGGCTCCCGGCTGCCAGGCTAGCTTACATTTAAAATAACCACACAGAAATTGTATTAATTAAATTACTGCTTGGCCCATTAGTTTTAACCTCTTATACATATTAGTCTAACTCATATCTAATAATCTGTGTATGACCACGTGGCCATGGCTGACCAGGAAGATTCTAACCAAAGTCCATCTTGGGCTGGAGAAACATGGCATCTACCCCAGTACCTTCTCTCTCCCAGCCTTCCATTCTATCTACTCCGCCTACCTAAAGGCTGTCCTCTCCAAAGGCCAAGGCAGTTTCTTTATTCAACCAATGAAAGCAACAGAAATACAAAAGGACCCTCCTACACCATTTCCCCTTTTTCTGTTTAAACTAAAAAGAAAAGCTTTCATTTTAACATAATAAAATTACATATAACAAAACAGTTATCAAGCAAGAATTACAGTTATAATATTTATATCTATTTTTTCTTTTAACATAACAAAGGAAAACTATAACTATAACTATCCATTCTTCAACTCCATCAAAGACTCCAGAAGGATAAAATATTACCTAAGTAAACAAGAAATAAGCAACTTCCAAAACTCTAAAAGTGACAGAGACAACTCGCTGCCTGGAAGGCCACCCAAAGTTTTTCTGTACCATTGGGGCATCCATCTTCAGTCTACAGGCCCATAGTATCCAGCAGACATTTCCATGAAGCAGGAAAATTCAAAGACAGTTTAGTCACTTTCTTTTGTGTCCGGTAGAATGTCTTGCATACTCTTTCATGAAGCAGGAACCCTGAAGGATCATCTTACCTTTAGGCAAATTTAACAGTCCTCTCTGTTTGGGTTCTTTGTGTCCATTCAAGCAGTCCAGGCAAGAGAAGTTTCTTGCCCAAATGGCTAGCAATCTCCATAAGGAGCCTCCTCGATGCTCATCTTCCTCAGGAAGTAGATTTGTGCTGCCAGGAGCAGACGTGTCTCATTGTCATAAAAAGCCTTAAATTATTAAAACATTAAATGCCATATTCTGTAGTCTTTGAAAGATATGAAGGATGCCTATCTAACTGAAATATATCTCCATATATCTAGAAAATATAACTAACATGACTAAAAGCTTGACTATTATTGATGATTATTCTCTAATAACTATTTTTCCTAATTATATATTGTAACATGAGGGCCTCAATATATTACATTTTTAAATTAACTACATAATCACAGTACCTTAATCAAGATCAGAAATATATATAATATAACAAAATTGACCTTAAATTTATATCACAAAGTAAAATTTATATCAATGCAAATTATTTATATCTATATCCTCTCCCCCTTTAAATGTTAAAAAAAATTTATAAACAATATTTGGGAATATGGACGTAGTTATTTCTCTCCAAACATCTTCTTACTGTATGGGGGCTCTGTTAATTAGGTATTTCATGGTATAACCTGTGTGATAGGTATATCTCAATCATCAATTGAGTGAAATAATTTTCTGAAGGTGTTCACAGTGACCTTTCAGGAGGGTATGGTCTATCATACCAGATTGGTATAGGAGAAGTCCACAGGTTCTCATCATCTGTGAAAACAAAAGAAGAACCTCTCCAAAGTATGATATCCGTAGACCCATATTTGGAAATCATAATACCTTTAAAACATATATGGTGGTTTAGATTGGCAGCCCATACAATGGGATGTCTCTCTGTACTTAGCTCCTTCACAGTCAAAAAATTTAAAGAAAACACAATGAAATACATAATCCAGATATTCTGTGAATTTTTCATGTTTACGTGGTTTATTTTTATTTCTTTTAATGTATAACTATCTGTAGTCTGTCCCTTTAAAGACTTTACTTTTAGGGCTGGAGAGATGGCTCAGCCGTTAAAGGCTGGGCTCACAACCAAAAATATAAGACTTTACTTTTTTTAGGCATTGTTTATTATATTACTCTCTATATTTTTTTCTTCTCTCTACCAAGCCTACATACATTTATTTAACAGTACAGCCTATTTAGAAGTCTTTTATGTCTGAATTTGTCCTATTGTGAATCTGTAATTCTTTACAATCCAGAAGCATTTCTCAAAATGTTAAGTACATCTTAAAAACATAAGTTGTGCTATGTAGGAGAAATACAGTACAGCCTGTTTCCTGCCCAGTCCAAACCTTAACTGCACTGTTATTATAGTAATTACGATCCTGCCTGAGATTAGCAAGCACAGTTCAGCACAGTAGGAGCTGCTTCTGCCTTGGAGTCAGTTGTACCTCTGAGCCTCATGCAATGTTTCCGTTTTAGGCACACAGGGAGTCCAGGTGCCATCAAATGAACAGTAGCACTGTAGTCACAAACCCCATTGAGATGCTCTGGCTCCCGCAGGAGCCAGAGGTTGCGCTGGTGGCACAGACTGCAAACTGGTATTTTAAAACGGCCAGTTTCTAGTAGACCTGATCCTGCTGCCTACCCAGGCAGGAAGAGCTGAGCCACGGTAATGGTCTCAGGTACTTTACTCCCGACCCCGAGTGGGCACACAAACATCGTAGCCCATGAATGCTCCATAGCCAGAGTTTGTACAGGTGGCAGGGCCTAGGAATTCTTGTATTACAATGCACAGCTATTTTGCTGCTATTGTCGAGCCAGGAAATCTCTCTGAGATAAATTTAACAAACAGCAAAAAGATGTGTTAAAGTATTTCTCTCCTTTTTAAGCTGTCTCAGGTTTTTAAGTGGATTAAGGCGACCATGTTGGGCAGCCAAATGTAGTAAGAGGTGCGGGCTGTGTTCCCAGCACCTGAGAGGAGCGGGCCCTTTGTTCCGTCTGGCCCGGCTCCCTGCCACTGGGCTAGCTTACATTTGAAATAACCATACGGAAATTGTATTAATTAAATTACTGCCTGGCCCATTAGTTTTAACCTCTTATGCATATTAGTCTAACCCATATCTAGTAATCTAGTATCACCATGTGGTCTTGGCTTACTGGGAAGATTCTAATAAAAGTCTATCTTGGGCTGGAAAAACATGGCATCTGCCCCAGTGCCTTCTCTCTCCCAGCGTTCCCTTCTGTCTACTCCGCCCACCTAAGGGCTGTCCTCTCCAAAGGCCAAGGCAGTTTCTTTATTCAACCAATGAAAGCAACAGAAATACAGAAGGACCCTCCTACACCATAAAATGATCAAAAGTTTGAGTAGCTTAAATAAATAGTAAGAACTGATAGACCTAAGAGATGGCTCAGCAGTTAATGTAACTTGGTGCTTTAGCAGAGGACTAGAGTTCAGTTCCCAACACCCAGCACCCACATATTAACTAACAAACATTGTAACTGTAGTTCTAGGGGATCCAACATGCTTTTCTGATTTCTGTATACACTAGGCTTGCATATGGTTCAACAATATATATGAAGAGAAAATGTGTATACACACAAAATAAATAAATCTTTTAAAAATGTAAATGGCTTTATGTAGCCCCATATTAAAAAAATTAAGATGTGAATAGAGTGAAAGATACTTAAAATAGATACTTTTAAAAGGCTGTTAATTTCCAGTTTTCCACAAATCTAGAGAATTTACATTTCATCAATAAGCTGATATTTAAAATGTTCATTTTATAGTTAGCATGTTTAAAACACATCTTAATAAAATTCACATTTGCTTTCTTTGTATTTTCTGCTCATCTTCCTAGAAAGCAAAAATTTTACTCAATCATATTATATGTAGAGAAGAGACTTAATTCGTTGTTCCATAAGCACGATTAATTTAAGTCTGATTTTTTTCATGTTTCTATATTAGAACAGTTTCCAAATCACATTTCCTTGAGAATCTCATAGCAGTTTTTAAAACTGTTAACATATATGAGTGAGAACAGCTCTATCTATTACTTGATATGCAAGGTCTGAAAACTGAGTTGGTTTGAGATGTCTCCATGTTTATAAACTAAGCAATTGTAGAATTTATGTTTTATACATGTAACTCGAAGACATAAGATTTATGGTCAGAGACACAGGGCAAAGGACTTTGCTATTCACAGTAAAAAATGGCAGATGGAGATTAATTTCAGCTTTCCCAAGTTTGGGAAGGTTCATAGTATCCCCGATGGGAGTCACATAAGGGTTTTGTCATGGTGATTGCACACACTATGGTTTTTGCTGCAGGAGTAGGGCCCTAAGCTTGCAGGATTTACCACTTAAAAGACAAGGGAAGAAAGCTGAATATTTGGCCAAAGGGAGACATTGCCTCATCCCACAAGTTTGCTGTCTGCAAACACAGTCCTGAGAAACATTCATGAGAGATTATCAAAGCCTTGCATTTTTGTGTACCCAGTAAGAACATTCATGAATGCTCAGGGTCCATCACCCATTGATACTTTCATAAAGGATTGGAACAATTTCTGGGTATTTCAAATCATCTCATGCAATAGTTCATCTCAAACATATGCAAATTGATAATGTTCTTTAACCTACATCCCCACAAAGTGCTTGAAGTGAGTTATATTTATTTTTAAGCATGTGGTTTTTGTTAAATTAACAAAAATTAAATTTTCTATTGTGCTCATAGAATTAAATTATCATTATTACTAGAAACTCAAAAGGCTATACTATTCTCATTCAAATATAATACTCCTTTAAGGAAATTTGTTCTTGCTCTGATCTAAAAACTATTTTGTTAAATTTAATTTTCTATATAAGAATAATTTTTTGATTTTATTGATGTTCCTTACAACATGGATATTGTCTCTCACTGTTTCTTTTACATTAAAAAGTTTTCAGTTACACAAACATGTATGAAGACACTGTTAGAAAGTGCCAGTTGAGTTTGGATTCCCTCACAAGACCTGCCTGTAACAATGATTTGAATAAAATTTTTGTCTTTTGGGAACATTTGACAGAAACATTAGTCAGGAGTGTGGAAGTGCATCAGGAGAGCACAAATTGACAAAAGGGGGAATATTACCAACCTACCAACCAATTTAAGTAACTCAGATTAAGATACTGTGACCTTGAGAAGCTAATGCAAAAGGTTACCTCAGATGTATCTAACCTGAGTTATAAGAGATTCTGAAATTAGAGCATGGTTCTATCAATATTTTAAGTTATATTTGAGATTCTATAAATTTATTTTTAAATGTAGTTGAGACAATATCTTATTATGTAGTACAAGCTGGCATAGAATTTGAGAGTTGTCTTCCAATCTCAATCTCCCAAGAAGTGGTATTAGAGAAATGGCTCATCAGGTCCAACCCCTGATTATTTTTGTATGAGTGGAACTTGTTGGTTTTCTCGGCTACTAGGAAAAAAGTCTCAAGAAAGTGGAGTGATAGCACTGAGGTATTACTTCAAGACCTGAGAGACATGGGTAAAAGGATTGAATACCAACTACCATATTTTTATGGTGTTTCTAAACTCCTCTTTTTCTGTTAAGCATTTTGAGATTATTTCTGTATATTAGAAATAATGCAGACTTTTATTGCTTTTAGTGATATCTCAAAGGTGTCCAGTTGATGTGCATGTTATTCTATAAAGAATGAGAAAGCAGGGTTGTGATGTCATAGTAAAGGAATACACTGCCACGATGTTATGTGAATGTTATGAACCTTATGGGACATTATCCTTTGACCCACCTTTAAATGAATAACAATCCTTAAATACTCTTGTAATAAAGACATTGAAACATTTCCACAGTTGAGAACCATATTTCTCCAAGCTTTCCCATGTAGTAGTTAATATTGATTGTTCACTTTATTTCATCTTAATCATCTAGGCTTCCACTTCATCTGCTATGCCTGCCTACTGCCTGCTGCCTCCACTCCTCCATCAAAGACTCTCTGGAATTATAAATCCAAATAAACTCTTCTATAAGTTTTCTTTGTCATAGTTTTATTGCAGCAATAGAAAAGCAACTAATATACGAGCCAAGAACTAGAGCATCCACCACTCACTACTTTTCAGCTGCAAATGCAACTTGACCAGGTCCAGGGAGCTCCTACTACCAGGATATTCCCATCATGATAGACTGTGCCCTCAAGCATAAGCCAGAAAAAAAAAACCTATTTCTTCCTTAAATTACTTTTGTCAAGGTGTGTTTTCCCAGCAACAGGGAAAGTAGCTAAGACAAGCCATGTTATGGGATTACACTTTTCGCTAATAGCAAGTAGTAAGTCTCTATGCTCGTATGTAGAGAATCATCTCTTCTCTGGCTAAGCTTCTCTCTCCTATACTGTTTAGAGCCATCTCAGGTTTCTATGATTCTACATGGCTACTTTTAGCTGAAATTAGTTCTATCCTCATGGCCCCAGGTTTCTGCACACTGCTGTGGTCTCTCTAGTATCTTCTGCTCCTAAGGTAGTACTATTAACAGAAAAAGTTTTCTTTATGTTATGATTTTTTTGGAACTTCAGCAGTAACAGATGAATTTGCTAGCAAAATAATAATAACACAAATTAACAACAACAAGAACAGTACCAAATAGTGAACCTTCTAAAATTATGTAGATATCTACCTCTATAAGGTCTCACTAAGGCCACTTTTTTTCCCTGAGGGCTTTGTAACTTGTTTTCTGTCTAATTTTGTTAGTTTCTGCTTTGATATCTTCTATTTTAAACTTCAAATTGAAGGAAGAGAAAATGTAACACTCTTCCCACTAGGTTCCACTAAAATAGATTGTTAACAGGTCACATTTTAACTGGTGAAGGTGATATTTTGTATTTATAGAGCATTAAGCAAACCTTTTAAAAAACTCTTTCTTAGTCTTCCTATATCTAGAGCTTACCCCTGGAGAGCAAAATCATATTTATATTCTTATTAAAGCATAATTATCCTCAACTAAAATGTGTTACTATTCTTATTATCAAACTAGATACAAACTACATAAAAATTATTGTAAAATGTAAAAGCCATTAATTTTATTTCTTTGTGTGCATCAAAGAATTTTGGTATCAAAAGCTCTCCTCAAAACTCTCTGACTCACATGCTTGTATTATTTTAGAGACAGCACTCTAGAGAGGAATGCAAGGGTCATAGATTTTATTACTGAGTGCAAATATAAGTCTCAGAAAGTTTAGATGAGGCTACCACCTCTATGAAACCATGACTGCATCTAATCAGACCCATCTAGGTACTTATGAGAAAATGACAAACATTTTGCAGTATAAAACACATCTACCTATGGGTGTGGTGATTCATTTCTGTCATTGTCTCATTTGGATGGCTGAGGCAAGAAGGTTTCCCTAGGTACAAATTAAAACTAGATTTACACTGGGAGTTCCATGCCTGCCTGGGGTACTGAATGAGATCTTGTCTCAAATAAAGCAAAGCTAATCAAACAGAATCAAACCAAAACATAAGAAAGAAAAACAAACAAACAAACAACAAACAAAGCAAAAAACACCTCCTCTCAAACATCTACATACAGATCAAGTGAAGGTCAGGCAGGGAAAAGAAGGGTGTGTTTAATCTGAGAAGACACATCTGAGAATAAGAAGGATGGTATGTTTCTAGACTAAGAAACCAGAGAGCATTCTGTCTATTTAAAGACTAAGGATAGTTATAGGGTAGAAGATGGGCAAGAAGGAAGGTGTCAAAAGCTTCTCCATTTTGCAGGAGTTTAAAACATTGTTATTTGTTAGGAATAACTAAGAAGTGGTTAAACCTGAGGAAAATGCAGTCAGTTATTCACCCTCTGTAGCCAGCCATGGCTGGGTTTTGTCAGAGGATGGGATGGGAAGTTGGAAAAAGAATTCTGGGAATTATGAGTTAGTTTAATTCTGGGACTGCAAACCACTGTGGTTTAAGGGAGATTATCACTACCTAAATTAAATAAAGGAATTTAACAAAATGTTATTGATCTACCTACCATAAACAACCACGTGGAACTTTTGTGGGGATAGAAGTTGAGTGTGGTACATCTCCCTCATGAGAGATGCATTTAGAAAGTACTACTGTACGGCTGGAGATCTTTGAAAGAACAGAAATCTGAAGGGAGTCTCAGTCTCAAAATTAAACATGAGAAAATCTTTACCTTTTCCCTTTCCACAAATTTTCGGGTACTTGACACAGATTTCAACTTCCAAAGTTCATTTACTTTTTAATTTAATTTAATTTTTTTGGAAACTGGAAAAAATGCCAAAACAAGGGAATAAACTTAAATAAATGGTCCATGTAGCATGAAGGAAGTGGCAAAAAAACCTTAAATTCTGTAACATCAGATATCTTTAAAATAACACTAAGAATGTCAACCCTAATTAGTGCATTGGCTTTAATGACAATAATAAACGGAAAGGCGCTAGAGAAACAGAAATAAAGGTTCAAAGACAGATGAAGAAATCCATCTTTGGGAAAATCATTTCAAAAATAGATTTGGAACTAGTGTATAAAACCAAAACAAGAAACAATCTTCTCTATTGGTCTTTTCATCCTGGAATCAAAAGGACACAATTGTTCACCTCCCATATCAGGCACTGCTTCAGTGTTCTGGTTTTCTTTCCTTCAAAATTTGGCTGTCTTTTATGATTAAGTCTTCTGTGTGTTTAATGTTACTTCTCTCAACTGGATCATAAGGAAACCAGAGGATGTGTTTTTAACATCCTGTTTTTCACTTGTGATCTTGAACAACTAAGAAGAAAACAGTGTATACCATTCAATGATGAGCTAGAAATTTTAGGATCTGCATATACACTTGTGAATAAAAATAAAATCCCATTTCCCATCATCATCTATTTTAGTGTGGCTAGGAAGAGTTAGACAGCTAGCAAAAAAAAAAAAAGAAAGAAAAAGAAAAAATAATTAAAACAATTCAAAATTAGACAGTTGTAAATACTGTAGGAGAAAATAAAAGAGATATTAGGAGCTGGTTATGGTGACACACACTTTCAGTCTGAGTACTTGAGAAACAGACATGTGGATCTCTTTCACATCAAGGCCAGACTTTTCTACATAGGTGTTTTAGATTAGCCAGGCCTACACAGTGAGACTCGGATGGGAAGAGTGTCCAGAGATGGAGGGAGGGAGGGGGAGAAAAAGAGAAGGGGAGTAAAAAGGGAGATGGAGAGGGAAAGAAAGACAAATTGTGTGTGTGTGTGTGTTGTGTGTGTTGTGTAGAAGAGTTATTTTAGACAAGTAGATCAGATAGTCTTGTCTAGGTGGAGAGGTGCCTGAACTGGCCTTTCCCTGTAATCAGATTGATGACTACCTTAACTGCTATCATAGAACCTTCATCTAGCAACTGATGGAAGCAGATGTAGAGATTCACAGTTAAGCACTGGGTTGAATTTCTGGAGACCAGACAAAGAGTAAAAAAGCAATAATTTAAGCAAAGGGGTCAAGACCATGATGGTGTTACCCTATCCTGAGCTAGTGGTAATTCACTGTCTACAGACTGATAGCAGAGGAACCTGCATAGGCCCAAACTGGGCCATCTGAATGCTGGTGAGAGTTGTATGGCTGGGCAGTCTGTGGATCCTTGGCAGTGGGACTAGGACTTATCCCTGGTTGAATTGTCTTTTTGGAACCCATTCTTCTTGGAGGGATACCTTGCTCAACCTAAATGTAGGGGGGACTTTCTCAAAGAAATGTGTCAGACTTTGTTGACTCCCCGTGGGAAACCGTACCCTCTTTGAGGAGTGGATGGAGGTGGAGGGGGGATAAGAAGGAGGGGAGTCAGTGGGAACTGGGATAGGTATGTAAAATGAGAAAATATCATTTTTAAAAAATTAATTAATTAAAATAAAAATGCAGAATGTAAAGGGAAAGGCTCAGACTTGAAGAATGAGGGATTAGGCAGCAATAAAAAGATTCAGAGAAATGAGCCTTCCAGGTACAGAACTCTTGTCAGAAGAGCTGTGGTTGGAATGGACTTGACAGAGAGAAAGCAGGGGATGAGTTGAGAGGGGAGTTGGGAAGCTAGGTCAGAGTGGACTTACAGGCTTTTTAGGGTTGAGGCCAGCCTGATGTTGTCAGATATCTTGCTTGCATGCTGGGTGTCCTGTATCTTTTTCCCATTCTACTTATCACTGCAAGCATTTTTTACATTGGACAATACAGCAAGGAAGCAAGGGGGTTAGCAGAGTAAGAGTGATATGAACACGTAGCCTTTCCTGTAGAAGAGAAATGATATACACAAGTACATGGGTGTGTATTTTATAAACTTCTTGGTTATGAAAACATAATTTTGGAGAAATTTTACATTGGACCTATCATCCTGGACTCAATCTAATGCTCAGTCCAAAGACCATTCTGATGCCCCTGGGGATAGCATGAGGTATGTGTGTCTATATTGAACAAAACATTGAACACAAAGAGAAATATGAGGACCTTGGCTTTGGTCCTAGGGGAGTGTCATTCTGAAATGGCAGTTATACTGAAATGACATGAAATGACAGCTGCTTAAATACAACCCAGCACCAGTTTCAACTGTACTCATGAGAGTGTAGGAAAATAAAATCAGTAATGGAATGGGGATTTTATTTGGTCCAAAATAGATTAAGAAGTAGAAAGTTAATAGCCCAGCCACCCCCATTTCCATCTTCCCATGTGTTCATTTGGCACAAGCCAATGTCCTCACATGGCCTTTGGAGTCAGAGAATGGACGGATTCTTTTGACTGGCCCCATTTACATGTTTGAACTCTCTGGAACACAGTTTCAAATGTGTGGGAAAATGAAGTCGCATTTCATTAAGAATAATGAAAAGGGCATTGGAGTCAGAGTCTCCATTGTGGTTTGAGGTAGCTGAGTAGCATTTAATCATAGTAGCTCTCTTTCATTATCTCTGCAGTATGAAAAAGAAATAGAATTGATTCTTTCTAGATGTATTATGATGTAGGGAAAAATTAGGTCTTTTTAAAAACTTTCTGGAAAAGTCTTCAGTTGCTGTTGTTCTTAATAATATAACAAAGAAAGGGGAGAGCAAGGGAGCATTTGCTTGTCTTCTTCAGTCCACACTGTTACAATACTAAAACTTTTGCCTGTAGCCTTTCAAGGCTCTTACTTCTAATTCGATTTTTATTAATGTTTGGTAAAAATAAGAGTTGGAGGATTATATCTTTTTATTACAAATATCCTTCAATTTAGGCTATGCCCTGGGAACTTTGATGCTGTGTGGGGGTAGGAGATTGCTAAATAAGCCCCAGAATTGGATCTGACAAAACCATTGGTAGTATTCAGTCTTCCAGGGCTCAACGGTATATAATTTTTCCCCCAGAAAGTTCTTTGAATGTCTAGTCTGTTTTTCTTGATTTGAGTTATAATCCTACTACGAACTCAGGGAACTAGCTCAGTCAAAAACTCAGGCTTTTATTTTTGTATTCCTGAATATCAATTATTTTTTAAAAAAAACAATTTGAAACCCATGCTGTAAGTGTCATGAAAACTGGGTAAGTGACATAACATTATATTTACTGCAAGCATTTTTTAGACTTACTAAGAATGAAGGCAAATCTATAGGCAAATAAGCTTGTGAAATTTGCCATTCATCCTACAGTTTTCTATCTACATTGGGGTCTCCCACAGTGTTTATTATGATCAAAACTCAAGGCTGCCCAGTGTGTTCTTTCTCAGAAAATCTCTGTGTATAACAAACTCACTTACTGTTTTATCAAGCAGAGAAAATAGCTGAGATTTCATTAAAGTCTAAAGTCCTGGAACACATAAAATGATGAAAAAATAGAAATGCTTAAATGCTTAAATCTAAATATTGACCACATCACTCAAAGGACCAAATTCGAATCACTAAAATCTCACTTCACTTCCTGTTTGTGAGTGAAGTACCATCCAAAGATGGTCAAATTTGGTCAACAACATGGACCAACAGGTAAAGATGCCTGCCATCAAGCCTGGTGACCGTTCTATCCTGGGAACCCAAATGGTAAAAGCAGAAAACCAATTCCTGCAAGATGTACTCTGACCTTCGTGTTGAAAAGGGGCTGCTTGTTGATTTCTGGCTACCTGGCAGGATTAGACCCGATATAATCACACAGAAACTGTATTAATTAAATTACTTCCTGGCCCATTGGCTCTAGTTTTTATTAGATTACTCTTTCATATTAATTTAACCCATTTCTATTATTCTGTGTATCGCCACATGGCTGTGATTTACCGACAAAGTTTCAGCATGTCTGACTTTGGTGGCAGTTCCATGGCATCTCTCTGACTCCACCCTTCCTTCTCCCAGCATTCAGTCCAGTCCTCTCTGCCTAGCTCTGCTCCATCCCACCCTGCTCTGCTGTAGGTCCAAAGCAGGATCTTTATTTATTAATGGTAATCACTGCATACAGAGGAAAATCCAACATCACCTTCACATGGTACATGAGATTGTCAGGTGCACATGTCCACAAACACAGAGTAAATTTATAAATATAATTTATTGATGTGATCCCTGGTGTTTCCTTTGTTTTTTAATGGCCACACACCTGGTAGGATTTTTTTTTCAGATATTATAATAACACAGATGTTGAAAAGAATGGATTTAACCAAATCATCAATCTTCTATGCTATCTCTTTTCCTATGAAAAATCAATTTCATATTATTTTTCTGGTAGTCATCAACATATTAATATCCTTTCTATCCATTTATATGGATGGCAGATATTCACTGTGGATCAATTTAGTCAATTTATTCAGAAAGCCTGTTTAATGTAATTGGGTTGGGGTGCAGACTGCAATAAGCATTTAAGAAGTAAACTTATTTATATTTCTTACAGTAGATGAATTTAAATACATAAATTTATATGTACATATAGTCTGTCAGTACATATGTGTGTATGTATGTATGGATGTATATTTAAAAATCAAGTATGATGGTCTTAAATATGTGTATGAGCATTTTGATGTAGAGATGGATGTACAGTCCAGGGAAAAAAGTGTGAGATGCTTGCAACTAAAAGGAGAAAGAGAAGGAAAGTTCCAAGAACCAAATTGCACAAATAAGTGCAAAGATGTAAAACTTTGAAAATCATTATATTTTTATATGTTTTCTAACTTAAGAATACATCACAATTCCCCTGAGGGTGTGTACCTATTGAGACCCTATGAATTCAGATTTTAAGAGGTCTGTATGGGGCTTAGGATTCTGCATGTCGATCAGTTTCCAGATGTGTTAGTATTGTTTGTCAGGTGACTGCTTAGAGCACCAGCAGCCAAGGCAATGCTTCCATTCTCAGTATACATGCACTACTGTGTCTCAGGAAAAGGGTAGCTAGAAACACATGGGTGCAAGTCTCTCAGATGCCTTTTCCTATATGATTCTCACACCTCTTCTTTTCATTACTCACAGAAACCCCATTTTTTCGTGTAGTGTTCCCATGACATTCTCTGTTGCTTAAAGAATAGTATTGCAATTATTCTGTGTAGAGTGACATTTAAGTTAAGATGCATGTTGTGTACTGCCTGACATGTAAATACTGAATATTTCTGAAATACTTCTGTTACAAGTATATCCATAAATGAATTTAAAACTAAAAATTTATTTTGAGATAAGGTTTCACTCTATAGGTCTCACTGGGTATCTCAGGCTAGTCTCAAACTCTGGGGAACATCCTGGCTCAGCACCCTGCACATTACAGGCATGAACTCCTACACTGAACTTGGAATGAAATCCATTCTTAAATCTAACTGGACTGAAAGCTTTAACTGACTCAGTTTAATAGAAAGCAGGTGGTTGTGAAGTCAGTTGGAGGTGAATTTGGAACAATGTTCCTTTTCCAAGGATTCAAAAACCCTGCCAGGTGTCTCTTTTTCTTCTTCTTCTTCTTCTGATCATGGAAGGTTATTGTGTAGCTATTCTTTCCAAAATGAAGCATTCCTCTCTGGAGGAGGTCTTTAAGACTCATGAAGGAAATTAAATTTAGAAGACCCAGAAAAACAACAACAACAACAATAAAAAATATACAAAATAAAGCAAAAAGCCACATAAACCTCAGGAAATTCCTGAAATGTACAAGACTCATAAACCCCCTCCTTCCCCAAAGGTTATATATAAGCAGTACCATTTATTGTAGGAGGGTAGACATCCAGCAGAAGAACTGACTGTTAACGGTGTACAGAGTTTCAGGAATGGAGATTACCGGTAGTTGTCATTCATACTGTGGGTGGGGGCTTGGTGATAAATCTGCCTTTGAGTGACCTATGCTATTGCAATCACTGATAAATAAACTCACTGTGTCACTAAGCAAAACTACTTGCATGATGCTGTATGAAGTGAAGAGACATTTGCTCACATACCCCCAGGAAGTCACAGCACAAGCACACATCAGCAGCTGAGATATTTTGGTGGGTAGGCTTACGTGTACATAGATGAGCCTTAGGAGTTCCCCTTGTTGCCTTTATTTATCACTTACCCAGGGAAATGGCCTGCTTGCTAGCATTGCCACTCTTGCTTTCTCTGTGGAGTTACATACTAGGCCAACCTTCTCCTTTCTATTCTCCATTATATTCTTATTTAACATGTATGGTGTTTTGCCTGCATGTATGCCTATGCATAATATGTATGTAGTGCAATTGGAGGCAAGCAAAGGGCATTAGACTCCATGGGACTTGAGTTTCAGGTAATTAGCTACTGTTTAGGTGCTGTAAATTAAACTTGTGTTCTCTGCAAAAACAGCTAGTGCTTATCAGCAGAGTTATTTCCCTAGACCCAAGGAACAACATTCATTGACACCTCTTCAACATTTTTGATATCTCTCTCAAACCAGATGGAGGCAGCTATGAAAGCTTCTCCCCTTCTGGAAGAGTAATATTCTCTAGTGACAGCCTCAGAGGCTGATCCCTTCTGTTCTTTATTAGCATCCATGTCCACGATGTACTAAACCAGATGTTCCAGCCCACAGCCCCGGGAGTTGAATGGGCCATTTCCTCCTGAACAGAGCCTCTTCTACCAGGGGAACTATGCCCCAGGCCAATAGATGGACTGGTTGAGATGTCCTCAAAACTGTTACCTGTATAATTCTCCTTCAGTTCTTGCCACCTAGGTAAGATCTGTACCCTGCACTGCAGCTTTATCCTGACAAGCTTTTAATTTTTATTCTGTATTCTCAGAAATCTCCTCAAATAAATATCACAACTCTCCAACATCCTTTTCATATCTTGGATTCAATTGACAACATGCTTGTATTTTGCCCTGCTTTTCAGAGCCAGATTTGGCATCCTTATCCAGGTCATTGTCCTTTCTTTGTAAACCCCATGCTCTTCTCAAATTCATACAGTAATATTTCTGGAACATGGTCTCAAGTTCTTCAGTAAAAAAAAAAGCTGACAACTTCAAAGCCTCCTGGTGGGTATGGCAAAAACAATCTTTGATGCAGGAAATGCCAATGGTGGTTCCAATTCTCCATCACCCACATTATGTGTGCAACTGTCTTCACTGTCTTTACTCAGCCTAACAGTTGGCATGTGGAAATTAGAACATGTAGTTCTAGCTGTTAGTGGAGGAGCAGGGTTACTCTTTAATATGTGTGATACTAAGATATACTAAGTCCTTCACATCAGAGGAGCTCTCCTTGTATCTGAGGATGTCACTATGGAAGACCCTGTAATGGATGGGGCATTTGGTTCTCTTAGTTGTAACATTTAAGCAAAAATTACAACTGTTAATGTTATGTCCAACCTCTTGGTAGTGGTGGTACACATCTTTAATCCCAGCTCTCAGGAGGTAGAGACAGGCAGATCTCTCTGAGTTTGAGGCAAGCCTGGTCTACAGAGTGAGTTCCTGGACAGGCTCCAAAGCTACAAAAAAAAAATCCTGCATCAATAAATAAGTAAATATGTGCAACCAACAGAAATTGACATGTAGGGGTACACAATTACCACAAGTTTCTATCTCAGTTCTTTTTAATTTTTAAGGTTCTCTTTCCTATTTTTCGCTCAGGCTGCTATGATGATATAGGTGGAAGACTGCAAGTGACAAAACACTCTACACTGGTACAGTGTCTGAAACACAAATAGCAGATTATTTAATGAAGTTTTTCTTTAGAGGAGTTAGTCAACCATATACCTTCAGTGTTTCTTGAGTTCAAAACTGCACTTATTGCATACACTTTGTAAACTGAATGGTTCTCTTTATCCCTTTAAGCCTCATACGAGTCAGTTTTTGCCAGTGCTTACTATCAAGTCAGCTTTCTCACATCCAGGCCTTAAAATGAAAATCCATGACAAACCTGTTCTGATGGATGCATTATATTCAGAAAAGGTTAATACATTCAGTTCCCATTTAATTGACAATCCCCCAAGGAACAACTAATCTTTTGTGGGAGAAGAAGAGAGAAACAGAGCGAGCAGCTTATATTAGATCTTTTCTTCTCAGTTCTCAGCACGTCAAGCTGTCTTTAAATTTCTTATGGTATCCACTAGAAGAATATGAATAGTATATACTCAGCAATACTCTCTGTAGTTATTTTATTTCTCAGAGTCATCTGTTGTGTGATCTACACTCTACAGATATGGATTTGAGTCTTGATCCATCTCCAATTAGATCTGATGGACTTCTACAACATCAGAGGTATTAAGATTATATTATTGAAAATAAGACTGTGATCAAGCAGCGGATCAAGTGGATATACTCTGTGGTACATTTATTGCTCAGTGTTTTTCAAAAATTCACAGTAGTCTGTGGCTGTAATTTTCAACCTTCCTAATACCGAGGCCCTTTAATACAGTTTCTCCTGTTTTAGTGGCCCCAAGTCATAAAATTATTTTTTGCTACTTCATAACCATAATTTTTCTACTATTATGAATAATAATGTAAATATCTGATATGTAACACCTAAGGGTCGTGACCCACAGGTTGAGAATCACTTCTCTGTGGGATTTAATCGACTTCACAAGATTTCAATTTCTTTTTATCACTTCTCTGTCAGATAGCAAGAACTCTAAGTGGTGGAGGGAGGAAGGAAGAAGGGAGAGGATGTGAAATAACTTAGAAGAACAGACTAAGAAAAGTGAATGTTTAATACCTGAAAATGCTAGAGAAGAAAACAGGGGATATGCTTCCACAGAGATGTAGGCAAAGACATTCTGAGTATCACTCAAGGAGCACATAAGACCAACAACTGAGAAATAGGATCTCATGAAGCTACACTGCTCTGCACAGTGAAAGGAAACTGTCAGTCAAGTAAAGAGACAGCCATAGAATGAGAAAAAAATGGAAGGATCTCCCATGCTCTTGGATTGGTAGGATCAACACAGAAAAAAATGGCAATTCTACCAAAGGCAATCTATAGATTCAATGCAATCCCCATCAAAATCATAACAAAATTCTTCACAGACCTTGAGAGAACAATAATCAACTTTAAATGGAAAAATAAACAAACAAAAAAACCCAGGATAGCCAAAACAATACTATACAATAAAAGAATTTCCGGAGGCATTACCATCCCTGACTTCAAACTCTATTACAGAGCCATAGTAATGAAAACAACTTGGTATTGGCATAAAAAGAGAGACGTTGACCAATGGAATTGAATCAAAGACCCGGTTATTAATCCACAAACCTATGAAATTCTGATTTTTGACAAAGAGGATAAAATTATACAATGGAAGAAAGAAAGCATCTTTAACAAATGGAGCTGGCATAACTTGATATCAACCTGTAGAAGAATGAAAATAGGTCCATATCTATTACCATGCACAAAACTCAAGTCCAAATGGATTAAAGACCTTAATATAAATCCTACCATACTGAACATGATAGAAGAGAAAGTGGAAAGTAGCCTATAATTCATGGGCACAGGAGACCACTTCCTACATATAATTCCAGTAGCACAGACAATGAGAGCAACAATGAATAAATGGGACTTCCTGAAACTGAGAAGTTTCTGTAAAGCAAAGGACACAGTCACTAAGACAAAGAGGAAACCCACTGAATGGGTTGAAGAGCTTCACCAACCCCACATCAGACAAAGGCCTGATCTCAAAAATATATAAAAAAAAAAACTCAAGAAACTAGACATTAAAATTCTAAATAACCCAGTTTAAAAAATGGGGTACTGTTCTTTCTTTCTTGAAATAGTCTGTTTTTCTCTTAGTCTAATTATTTTCCATTGGCCCACCCAGAAGAAGCTTTAGTCTAATGTGTTATCCAAAATTCCTGTTAATTTTTGTTATGAGAATTTATCTAGTTTATATGTCTTAGGGTCCTCTTGGACATGAAAGAGAGATCATCTTTCATGAAGTTCTTTAGCTTGCTGACCTCAGCTATGTATGCTTCTGGTAATGTCTTCTCAAGCTGTGGTCTGCTATTCCAGGCAAACCCAGTTCTAACTTTGATTTGACTGTTTCTTTGATTGGCAATACAACAATTGAACAGCTTGATAGTTTATATAGGAAAAGAAAATCCCCTGGGTTTCCATACATGTTGATGGAAGCTGCTTGTTCATTCCCAGCTGCCCGGCCCAAAATAATCACTCAGAAATTGTATCAGTTACAACACTACTTGGTCTGTTATCTTATGCATATTTCTACCTAGCTCTTATGTCTTAAATTTGCCCATCTCCATTAATCTGTGCATCACAAGGTTGTGGTCTACCAGTAAAGTTTTTGGCAGGCTCCAGCAGAGGCATCTATCTCCAGTAGCAGCTACATAGCTTCTCCTTGACTCTGCCTTCTTTCTCCCAGCATTCAGTTTAGTTTTCCTACCTAGCTCTATTTTGCTAAGCCACTGGCCAAAACAGCTTTATTCATTAACTGATAAAAGCAACACATATAGAGAATGACTTCCCACACCACATACAAATAAGAAATTCCCTCTTTTCCTACTATCCTCGTAATAAAAAAAGAAGTGACATAAAGCAAAATGTGTATTCGCAATCTTTCCTAACTACACCAACTGAAAGTTTGCTGCTTAACCATTTGATAAATAATGGAACCAGGTGATACATACAATACTGGACCATTGAGATTCTCTTCTAATGAGAAACACATGAGTCAACTGTTAGAGGCCCTGTAGGCAGTCTCTAAAATGGTTCTCCATAATTCCCGATTCCCAACCTGAAGTTCCCCATGTGCAAGGTCTGGGGATAAGATTAGCTTCTAATGAATGCAATGTATGAAAGTTAAAGGTCAGGGCTATTACCACCCAACTCCCATTCTCAGACCGACTTTTCTTGTGATGGAAATTGCTGGTAGGAACAAACACTGGATTGCATGTTCATAAACATTTTCTTAGAAAATGAATCCACTCTATGATTGAATGTTTATCACCACTAATACTGTGAAGAGACAAACACTTAGGTTTTGTTTGTCAGACTTCTAGATACACTTTCTTCAGATGTCTATATAAATGGTCTGTCTGCACGTGTATGAGACCATGTGTGTATAGGTGTATTTGCATATGTGGAGAAGGCAGAGCTTATATTTATGCAGCCAGTTTGCTCAGGAAACCCCCTGTTTCTGACTCCCATGTTTTAAGAGCACATGAGCTGTATCATCTTGCCCACCACGTATTTATGTGGGTACAGGATATTCAAAATGTGGTCTCTTCACACTAGTGTGGCAAGGTCTTTCCTGACTGAGCCATCTCTCTGGCCTATGGGGTAAAAGCAATCATAATTGCATTTGTTAATCAATCATTCTCAATCATCATATGCCACAAGCTGGGCTACACTTTAACTTTTAGTTCATTACACCTGTGTCATATGGTGTCAGATTTCATTTATTTAATGATAATAGTTACCCATGTTTATGGATAGTTATTATTCTATGATCCTGGAGGAATCACTGATAAATTGGGAGAAGCATCATGGCTGGGCACAGAGTTCCCCACTACTCTTGAGATTGATCAAATATTATAAATGATATTTAAGAAAACAAACAAAAGACACATTGTTGGTTTTTGAGACCTCAAACTTTCCAAATCATCTTAAATAATAGAATAGATGAACAATGTTACCAGCCACTATGACCAGATGAAAGCTGCTTGGCGACTCATACAGTCAACTTCAGAACTGTGATGCACAGCCTGTGTGGTTTCAGAGTTTGGAATATTGAGAATCATCTCAACTTTCATTAAGTTGAGAAATGTGCGTGTGCTGGGTGCCAACTTGTCTGCATATGCATTATATGCATACATACATACATGGGTCAAAGGGGGGCATTTGCGTCTGTGTAACTAGAAGTAAATGTGGCTGTTTCCTGTCCAGTGTACTGCTAACGGAAGAAGAAAGAATTTGTAGACAATGTGTTCTGAAAATGAGTGCACAGTGAAGAAGACTGTCCACTTGGTGCCTCTGTGGCAAGTGAAAGATTCTCAGGATGATGTTAAGAGAAGCCTATGATCAGATAAGCAAGCATGGAACAGAACCCAAACAACTATTTCTGAAGCAGTCCAACAAGGGCTACATGTTCAAAACAGACTATTTAACCTAAAATATCTTTTGTTCCAAACATGAGCTCATTGATTATTTGGGGAAAATATACTGAAGA
The DNA here is from genome assembly GCA_028555095.1 of Dicrostonyx torquatus. NCBI lineage: Eukaryota > Metazoa > Chordata > Mammalia > Rodentia > Cricetidae > Dicrostonyx > Dicrostonyx torquatus. The sequence continues at coordinate 2,069,147 of JAQHUG010000320.1, forward strand.
GTTGTTGAGTTTAAAGCAGGTTTATATTCAAAAATCCAAAACAAAAATACTTTCCTGTGACAAGTACTTTCAAGTATATTCTACCGGGATGAATTTATTGAAGAGAACACAAATTCTGCCACTTCACTGTAAAAAAAGATGTTTTAAGGGTTGGCGAGGTAGCCTGGTTGGTGAAACGTATGGATTGCAAACATGAGAACCTGTGTCCCATCCCCACAAATCACATTTTTTAAAAAACAATCCAATTCATTGTAGTACATGCTTGCGATGTCACCACTGGGTGAGAGATAAACCAGGCACATCGCCATGGCTAGACAGTATATCTCATTTAGAAAGCATTAAATCAGTGAAAGAACTTGTCTCAAAGGCAAGAGAGACAGTGCCAGAGGAATGATATCTAATGTTGACCTTTGACCTCCACACAAATGTGAACAAATTACAAATATGTAAGCACATCCAGTACATGATCACCTATGTACACAAACACATGAATTCATTTACCACAGGTAGACACAGAAATAAGTAAAAAATATTAGATCTAGCTCACATATAAATATTTTTGGATATACTGCATAAAGTCCCCCAAACCTGCTCTACCTACAAAACTTGAAAATGGAAGGTTTACTTGAGTAAGAAAAATAAGATATACACCTTCACCTTGTTGGTAAGCAAAACTGTGTGTGGAAAGGAAGTCTGCTTGTTGGACTTCAACAGCAATAGCAAAGCTTCGCATAAACATTGGGTGAGCTTGCAGAACGAAGCTCCTGCCATGGGCAACTGCTCTCATTGTTATTGATGATCCTCATTCTCTGTCAGCTACAATTTCAGCAGTACGTTCAGAAAAGTCAAGAAGTACAGCATAGTGCAGTAACAATCAACATGTAAGCCTGAAACAGTCCTGAGACAATCATGAAACTGCCTGAAGATAATAAACTATATTCTGTTGGGTAGTTATCTCCATGAAAAGTATAAATTATGTTATATTATTATCAAGTTTTAGGGTCAATAAGTAAATAAATAACTAAAAATCTTTATTTTTACATTAAAACTTCAATAATAATCAGGATACATGACAAAATTTAAAAGTATAAGAATTTTGCCAAGATTCAATTTCAAATGTCTGATGTATAAAATAAAAAATAATATTTATAGATATGGTTATGAAATAAAAATCTATATCAAATAAGAAAATAATGGAATACTAAAAATATGTATCTAAATTGTACATAGGGATAATTTATATAGACTATATATACTGTAAAACTTTAAATATGTGTGAATAATTAGCCTATCATGTGGAATTTTCCATAGTTCCTGTTATCTATCATTACAGAATAAAAATGCTTTAAAAAACCTTTGAATTCTTTAAAAATGTCCATTTGAACTGATACAATAGTAAACAATATATTTTTATTAAAAGTGATAATTCTTCATTTTGGTTTTTCATGACAGGGTTTCTCTGTAGTTTTGGAGCCTATCTTCCTGGAACTAGCTCTTGTAGACCAGACCTGGCCTTTAGCTTACAGAGATCCACCTACCTGCTTTTGCCTCTGCCTCACAATTGCTGGGAAAGGCATGTGCCACCACTGCCTGGCTTAAAAGTGATAATTTTATGACATTATTTAAAATTTGTTAATCAATGTACATGCATTGTTTTGGATGAGCATGGTAATAATATTTTACAAATAGGCATAATTTGAAATATTTGAGTTGTTTTGTAGTAAAGAGAACCTATCTTTATTTTCTACAAAGGACCTCATAATGACTTGGATAAATGAACATTTTTATTTATGATATTTTCTCTCCATTGGCTCATGAGTGACTGCTTTTTTAAGATTTTAATATAGAGAGGTAGAAATTTTTGATAGGTAACAATTACCCACAGGCCCACCATCCCAAAAAAAAAGCCAGGACCTTACCAACCACCTGCACAGATTTTACCTCCTATCTACCCATTGCCTGCACTCCCACACCTGCCATACTCATGGCCTACACCTTGTGGTCAAAACTCTCCTGTTTCTTTTTATTTTTAGTGTGAATTTATGATTTAATTTATGTACATGTTTTATTCACAACTTGACTTTTCATTTATTTTTAATGTTGGAATGAGGCTATTATCTTTAGGTTTTATTTGGAATGTTTATTTCTCTTAATACTGTATTAGTAAAACTAGTATCATTGTATGTTGCAGTTCAGTTTTCTTTTTTGAATGCTAAAACAGGATATCATGTGATCTGCTGGAGTATATCCAATCATTCTCCCACTGACAGGTATTTGGAACACTCAATGTTTTTACTATTATGATTAGCATTTCTAATGATATGTACAGTATCCTGATAAACTAAGAAATCTTTTCTCTAGAGTACATTCTTCTGGGTCATAAGCATGTAAATAATTTATTAATTTGTTAATTTATTAGAATGGATTCTATGATGATTGTCTGTTGAGTGGTTGAGTGGTCACCCATTGGTATGTTGGGTAGCCTCCATCAAAGGTGTTTTACAGAAGATGCTTAAGTTTTCACAGATAACTCCAATGATAATGTTAGGGGCATGGGAAATGAGGAGAGAATTTGAAAGATTCTGAGATGCCCATACATTATTTCAATTGCTTTTTTAGACATACAAATAAGTGATATTTTTATTTGATTATAAATTATTTTCTATCAGTGCATATATGCAAATCAGCCTTCTTCTAGTTGATACATGTCAACTTGACAAAGTTAAAGTTATCTGAAAGGGAAGAAATTCAATTGAGAAAATGCTTTAATATGATCTAGGTGTAAGGTGTTTTCTTAAGTGATTGATAAGGAAGTACCCAGTCCAAAAGTGGGATGTGCTATTCCTGAGCTGGCAGTCCTGGGTTCTACCTGAAAACAGGCTGAGTAAGCCATGAGGACTAAGACAACAAGTAGCATCCCTCCCCAGTCTCAGCATCAATTTCTACCTCAGTGTTCCTGTACTGTTCAGGTTCATATCTTGACTTTCTTTAATGATGAACAGTGATATGGAAGTAAGCCAAACAAACACTTTCTTCCCGAACTTAGTTTTGGTCATGGTGTTTCATCACAGTAACAGAAATCTTAATTAAGACAAATACCAAGTGGTCAGCCCTAAACACACACACATACACACATACAAAAACACACACACAACACTAAATAGATCCAGCATACTGTATTTATACATTTATTTACACATTTATATCAGTAATTAAAAATAAGGAAATATAAATGTCAGAGAATGTGGCAAGGGAAGATATTGATTGAAGGAATTATTTGGAAGGATTCATGATGTTAGTCATATTTTAACTAAAAATAAAAAAA